>CAUYPK010078947.1:0-12709 GCA_963574355.1 Loris lydekkerianus | reverse complement strand
TTAAATTCTTGAGACATCTTTTGAATTTTTGCTTTAAATTCTAATTTCATCATTTCCTCCATTTTGTTGATCCTATTTGCTATCCAAATTCTGAACTCAATTTCTGTCATCTCAGCCATTTGTTTGTGAATAGGATCTTGTACTATAACTGCTTTATCATTTCTTGGGGAAGTTGATCTACTCCGATTGTTCATGTTGCCAGAGTTTTTCCACTGATTCCGCCTCATGATTGTTTTTCACTGTTGGCTAGGTGGTCTGGTAAGGTAATATTGCATTGGGGTTTCCTGGAGTTGTGGTTAACCAGCCCTTTGTTAAGGATCTGAGATTGATGACTGCATATTTTCCCCCTTTAGCTTTTCAAAGGACCTGTACAGTATTACAGTTTGAGGCTGGGGAAACCTGCTTGGTGTTGTGGGGTTAGGTGGCTCAGTCTTGTATTCAACTGGTTCTTGTCCGATCCTGGTGGATCAGTGACTCTAGTGAAGTTTTAGCTGTGAAGAAATACAAGCAATTAAGAAACCCCACCTCCCCAGACAACAACTGGAATGGGAAAATCAACCCTTCCTGTTACTACACAACCAGGGTATCCCCCTAGAGGGCCCTTGGGTGATTGTCCCAAGTTAGGGGTTCTGAACCAATTGACTCTGTCAATACAAACTCTCAGGTGGGAGAGTTTGAAAGGTCTCCAGCAGCTAGATGGCAGAGGTCTACTGGTTGCTCAGATTTGGCTTTCTCCAGTGCTCTACAGAGTCAGAAAGGCCCACCTGGTAGCACAGTAGGACCAGGGGGCTGAGTCTCTTTCTCTACTTTGTTCCTTTTTCACTCCTAATTACTGGTGACCCCGCAGGGCTGCAGTCCTGTTTCCTCCAATAATGCAAAGTGCCAGGGCTTAGTGTCTGTCAAAGGAAGGTCAATGCCCCCAAGGCCTGGCCATTGCCCTCAGCTACCAGCCAGCTGTGGGAGCTGAGGCCTTCCTTCGTCGGGTGTTCAATTTCCACTGGCGAGTCTTTCACTTGGGCTCAGTCTAATCCTGGGGTATCAGGCCTGTAAATGCTTATCTCCGTCAGCCACCACGCCTTTGTCCCTGCCGCTCTGTAGCACCAGTATCCCTATAGAGTGACTTCTAGTTTCCTCTGGTAGGGCACAGAGTTGGGGGGTGTTTCTCCAAGATTGGACCCCTGGTCCAGTTTCCGTAGTGTAGTGGTTATCACGTTCGCCTCACACAAGATTGGACCCCTGTATGATCACTCTATTATTGCTGGATCTTTGTGAGAAGTGCCCCTGCACAGTTCCACTACTGCTGCCAAAGCCAGAGGATTCTGGCTGTAGGAACCACTCTAGGAGCATGCTGCACATGGATCTGCCAGCAGGGCAGGGTACACTGCACATGATTCTGGGAGTATTTAGCACCCAGTGACTTCAGCAAGAACACTACTTCACTGGCTGGTCAGGCAGGGGCCTGACGCGGAGGCAGGGCAGGTACTGTGCACAGCTTCAGTGGTCTCCAAATGGGCGGGTGTGGCGCATGGCCTCGGTGGACTCCTGGCAGGTAGGGCACGGCGTGGCCTTGATGATCTCCAGGTGGGCGGGGCATGATGCCAGGCCTCTGCAGTCTCTAGATGGGCAGGGTGCAGGCACAGTGCGAGGCCTCAGCGGTCTCCAGGCAGGCGGGATGCGGCACAGAGGCAGGGAAGGAGCATGGGACCAACCAAGCAGGGGGCAGAGTACTCATTTAGACAGGGGGGTGCTGCTCATAAGCCTCTTCCCTCAGTCTCTGCAGCAGTTAGGGAACTTGTTTATCCAGTTAGGGGGGAACGGTGGACTGAATGTTCAGAATGGCAGGGAAAATATAAATTCAGCTTTTCTGCCTGGTAAGAGAATGATCGGTGTCTCCACAGGGTCCCTCTGGAGGAAGAAGTCCCCACTTCTTACTGCTGTCACCTGTGGGTTGAGACAAGAGATCCTCAGTTCACTACTTGCCTGTACAAATCTCACAGAAGCAAATGAAGAGCAAAAGGAAAAGGAAAAAAAGAACCCGCAGCTTTCTTGGGGGAGTGGTCAGGCATTTTTCCTTTCGGTTGAGTTTTGTACCTGGAGATTGTTGTCTTAGAATCGCACCTTGCCTCAGCAAGGGTGACCTGTAGTTATCTCTCTTCTCTGTCGGTTGGGCTTCCTGTCTTCAGCTCAATTGGATACCCTCTGGACATTATCCTTCTCTCTGGATAGGAGCCTATGTCAGAGGCTGCATTCAGTCGGCCATCTTGCCCTTTCTCCAGCAATATTAACATTTTAGTATTGTATTAATTATATATACATATATATATATATATAACTGGAAGTATTAGAATGAATGAATTGGAGCAGAATGTAGAGAAAAAAAATACACAGATTGCGTAGTAACAAGATCTTGAATGCTTTCCCAATTAAAAGCATTCAAGTAATAGCCAAAAAGATACAAATGGGAGATTGAAATTGACTGATAGAAAATAAAGGCATCACATGTTGGTTACTGATTAGATTTCTGTGTTTAGGGAATAGAGAGAGGGTAATTTGGGGCTTTTGTGACTGGCTATCTTAATTTTTACATTCATTCTTTAGGCAAACTATTTTTTGAGTAAAATCATATGCCAGGATCTGAGGAAAGAGCTAAATCCGACTTAATTTTCTCATGCCTTTTAGGGAAGAGTGGACACGTAAACATTCTACAGAAGAGAGATGCTTAAGTTTAACAAAATATTAGGCATAACTGTCTGGTCCATTTAAATTGAGGCTATTTTTCATGTGAAATGATGTCTCATCTTACTCTTTCACAGTGGCCTTTTTCTTGGTAGAATGCTATTATTACTCTAATTTTGCATTTCTTCTTGGAATGCAGAGTGACAATAGATCACCATCATCATCCCAGCAGCATCTTCAGTTGCATCACTGTTTACTGTGTTCATTTACTAGGGCTGCCACAACAAATTATAACAAACTGGGTGGCTGAAAGCAGCAGAAATTTATTCTTTTACAGTTTGGAGGTTAGAAGTTCAAAATTAAGGTGTCTTCCCAGTTGCAATGTCAGTTCTTTCTGCAAGCTGACCAAGAGAGCCTTAACATTTGGTATCATATTAATTAGGTTATGGGTTAACCCAGCACAGATGCTGGGTTATTACAATCTCCCCACACCTGTGAGGTCTGTGAGCTGGTAGGAGCCTAGTGTCTTCTAAAGACACCAGTCACTAGATTAGGACCCATTTTAATTCAATATGGCTATATCTTTATTGTAACTGCAAAGGCCCTATTTCCAAATAAGGTCACATTCACAGGTACCAGGGGTCCAGGCTTCAACTTATATTTTATCTTTAGAGGAGTTTCTTCCCCCTTAAAGGCCTATGACCTTCCTTTTTTTAGAATATTTATATTAACAAAACTTATAATTAAAAATTCTCTCTTGGGCCCCTTGGATGGTCAAATCTTTTTAAAAGCTCCTCATTAATTTTAAAACTCAGCAATGTTCTTCCTAAGTATGTAGAAGCTGTTCTTTTGAAATGTAATTACCAAGGAGTATAGTGTCTCCTCTCTATCTCCCAGCATCTGTGAGTCTGTGAGCTGGTAGGACTGAATGTCTTCTAAAGACAACAGTCACTGGATTAGGTCCCACCTTAATTCAGTATGGCTATGTCTTAATTATAGCTGCAAAGGCCCTATTTCCAAATAAGATCAGGTACTAGGGGTCCAGGCTTCAACTTATATTTTTGGAAAGACACAATATAACACATAACATTTACAAAGAATGTAAATACATTCACAAGAAAATGATCCATAACTGCACCTAATTTTTAGGGCCAGGTTTAACAGAGTTGAACATATTTCCTTTAAATCTGTAGTGTGAGGGTTTGGTAGTAGCACATGCCCAACACTATGTGAGATACAGCAACTTACCTTTTATCGTGATTGTTACAGTTAACTTGTCCCTTGGTGGAGCGGAGGCTTTCGGCAGTAAATCATTTTTATAGCCTCTCCCTCCCTTGACTCCTTAATAGGAGATTCTGGTAGATGTTGAATCATATAGTTACAACTTATTCTTTTCCTGTTTCAGGAATTTCTCAGGGTTTTCATACTGGCCAATGTCTCCAGCTATCAGGACAAGTCAAAAAACAGTGGCTCATGCTTACACAGGCCAAGTTTGGCATTGAATTTTTTCAGCTGAGAAAATTAGAGACTGCAATTTCTGTTAAGCCAATTCAATATTTCATTTCTCTCACAAAATCTCTCCCCTACTACTGACATATTTTTGGGGAGTCACATTCACTGATATTACTATTGAGGTATTGGTATCAGTGGGGCTCAAAAAGTTATAATGCTCGGTGGAGGCCTCAGAAGTAGCCTGTGAAGCAAAGTTTCTCTCCTGCCCTGCTCTCTTTCATCCATTACTTTCCTCTGAGGTGAACCATAGAAACTAGCATTCCTCTCCCCAAGATGGATTATAGAAACTAAAATACCTTTTCCCCAAAGCTAGCCACAAAGCCTATAAGTATTATTATAACCTTCCTTGACTCTGTGTAATAGCTGACCATGAAGTAATTAAGACTTTTCTTTGAAAGGAGTCTTGTCATAAACCCTAGAGAAAGGAATGCTATAAAAATAATCTATGAAGAATCACAGCACACAGTTCTCACTGGGTTTCCACTCAATCTATTTTTATTAGCTTTTTTGTCCAGTTATATTTCTCTCTGTTCCTACTCCATAGAAACTAAGCAAAAAAATGAACAATGTTCCTTATATTTTGGGTTATCATTCTGAAGGTTTTCATGTCATATTAAGTTACAGTCAAATAAATTGGTTATAATTTTCTTTTGTTGAGTTTTCTTTTGTTATAAGGGTATTGGCCATGCACTGTTATGATAGAGAGGAAAGAAAATAGCCTATTAACACTTCTACACTGGTGAGATTTCCATATTTTTGTTTTATTCTTACCTTGTGGAAAAGGTAAGACAGTTTAAGTTTGTGAACTCTAGAAAAAGTGCTACACACCTCATTGCTGAATATCACTATGGCTCCCTTTGAAGCATTCTCCTGGCCATCAATTAGAAAGAATATGAGTTGTTTATTTTAGCTTCTTGCTCCATTTTCTTTCTCTACCTGAGTCTTCTAACATGTACATGTCAAGTTTGAGGAAGAGAGAAATAGCTAGATTAGATATTTTCATAAATATCAATAGATCCTTCTTTTAACTCTTCGTTGACTGGCCCTGCAAACATATAATAAGCATCCGAATCATTTCACATGGCACATTTGTGAATTTTAAAGAGGCACTCTTCTGTGACAAACTCAATAAGACACCAATACTCTTATTTTCTTGTATGACTTTAACCTACCTGCAAGACCCTGCCATCAATGGGTGATACATAAGTGGTGCATGTGTGTGATGACCTGTCTTTTTAATTTTTCCCTAATATTTTATTTCTTAAAGGTCATCCCTTCACCATTATTCTGATTCCTACTGATTATATATTTGGAAGGACTATGGACTATTGATTACATTCTTTCTTTTATAATAAATCTCTTCCTTTATACTTGCCCCTTTCAAAATAATTTAACAGGGGACCAGATGTGGTCCCACTCTGGGAGGCTGAGGCAGGCAGATTGCCTGAGTTCAAGAGTTTTGGACCAGCCTGAGCCACAGTGAGACTTCATTTCTAAAAAACAGCCAGGCATTGTGGTGGGTGCCTGTAGTCCCAGTTACTCTGGAGGCTGAGGCAAAAGGATTGCTTACTTAAAGGACTGAGTTTGTTGTGAACTATGATGTCACAGCACTCTACCCAAGTGGTAGACTGTCTCAAAAATATTTTTTTTCTAACATGCTTGAATTACTTACATTAGAAACAAATTCTAAAAATAAATAAATTAAAAAAGCCAAACAAAACAAAATCCTTTGAATAGCCTCATCACTTCTCTAGACACACTTCCATCTAACCCCTTCTAAGAACAGTCAGAACTCTTGACAGAGTAAGCTAGAGTTACTTTAACCATTTTTCACGTCACACTCATTGCAATCTAGCACTTAACTGCAAGTGCTAAATCACTTCATGTAATTGTGACTGATCTTAAATTTGAAATATCTTGAAACTTGAAGATATAATGCATATGATAACCTGAAAGTAAGGTACTAACCCAGTATTAACATTTGAAAATTAAGTGTTAGAGAAGGGCTTAGGTAACTCTGAAATACATGAGTATTATGAAATGATCTGGAGTTAAGGATTAGAGAGGATTTGAAGTGGAATACTTAAAGAGAATTACCACATTAATGTGATTAATGCCTCTGCCCACACCTAAAAGAGAGAAGTAAGTTTCATATTTCTTTGTCTCAAATCAAAAGAGAGAAACTTGGAAAAGGTTGTTAGAGAGTTTAATATATGTCCACAGTGGTTGAGAGTGGATTTGACATCTACCTACAATCTAAAGAGACAGAATGGCCCATTAGCTGGAAGAGCTAACAATTGTGCTCTCTCTCTCTTTTTTTTTTTTTTTTTTTGAGACAGAGTCTCACTCAGTTGCCCTAGGATTCAATGCCTTGGTGTCACAGCTCATAGAAACCTCAAACTCCTGGACTCAAGTGACCCTACTATCCCAGCTCCCAGAGTAGCTGGGACCACAGGTGCCTGCCACAATGCCAGGCTAATTTTTCTATTTGTAGTAGAGACAGGGTCTTACTCTTGCTCAGGCTGGTCTCCAACTCCTGAGCTCAAGTAATACATTTCACTTGGCCCCCCAGAATGTTAGGATTATAGGAGTGAGCCACTGAACTTGGCTCACTTTTAGGTATTGTTAGGAAAAGGGGTGTATGGTGGGGGGGAAGAGAGAAAGAGAGAAGAGACAAACTAAGCGACTCAGACCCTATCTAATATAACCACTGAAGGAAAAAGCAGATATCAGTTAAAGAGAAGCTAAACATGTCACCGAATTCCAAGTTCTTAGGTAAACTGGAATATAAGACATAGTGAGAATGAATTAATTGACTTGAGAGCACTTGTTAGGAGCATTTGTTTAGGACATGGGCTTTAACACCTTGAAAAGTATTCCAGAGGATAGAGATTTGTAACTAGGGTAGCTCTTGGAAGAATAGAGTGTGTAGGGGCTAATGCCAAGCAAAGGTAAAAGGCCTGAGTTGCCATGTCAACTTGAAGAAAAAGGATAGAAATATCTGGCAAATTTAAATATTTGTAGTGTATGAGTCACTATGGGATTATATTCCACAAGAAGATCCAAAGGACACAACTTTCACCAGGACCACAACCAACACACTGGTGAGAAAGGTAGCAGTAGCTATGTTACCAAGTTCAGTAGTTCCTTTCAAAGCCAGGTCAAGGCTGCAAGTGGGAAAGGCAGTCTCAGAACTAGAAACTGGCTTATTAAACAGCACACCAGGGATGACAGATCCCAAAAGTGGTCAAGGTTAGTGGCATTGCTTACTCATGAGAAGGAAGAGGATGACAGTTTTCATAGTGACTGTCAAAGTTAAGGAGCAGCCAAGAGGTCTTGGTGCACAGGTGGTTGTGGAGATGGCGATAGAACATGGCATCCCTGGAGACAAACAGAAGGGCAGTTAGTCAGGTTTCTACTCAGTATATACAATCATAAGTCACAATTAGACAAGTGAAAATGGAGAACAATAGCTCTTGTATAAAGCCATAGTCAGCTACCTTTCCTAAGCCAATTTTAAAGTCTATATACCACTGATACTGGAGTGACCTAGACTTATATGAACAAGGACCTTGTGGTAGCACAGCAAGAGTATACTATAAAGATTCCTCAGTACTTTCCAGTGAAACCTGTGGCCATTTGCTTAGTTGATTAAACAGTGGGGGAGAAATAGCACAACTTTTAGAGGACTAGTATACTCAGGGTCTTAGTTGACATTGGTGGTGGAATACAAAAATCATGACCATAAGTTTAATTTCTGACAAGTAGAGGCTATGTGATAAATGAATTCCTGGCTAGAATTTACCTTGGGCTGTATACACAGTGTCAATGGACCCACCAGTAGGTCATTTTGCCGGTTTTTAAACCTATAATTGGAATGTAGTCTAGGTCAGGGGTCCTCAAACTATGGCCCACAGGCCACATGTGGCCTGGTGAGGACATTTATCTGGCCTGCTGGGTGTTTTTGCCACAGCTTCCTGTCTTCCTTAGCAGCCAACTCGTCCCGGGCCACAGTGCACATGTGTGGAATGTGCCCCACACTCTCCGACTCCCCTCCTACTCTCTGACTCCCCTCCTTCTCTCTGTCTCTTGACTCCTCCTCTCAGCCTCTGGTGTAATCAGAGGATTACTGCAGAGGCAACCAGGTTGCCTGTGCAGAGCCTGCTGCTGCCTAAGGACCGATCTAAGAACAAGTCAGGATTTATTTATTTATTTATTTTGAAGTTAGGAGGTCTGTTTTTTTTTTTTTTTTTTTTTTGCAGTTAGTAGGGCCTTTTTGTGTGGTTAAGGGGGTCCTTTTTTCTGAAGTTAGGTCTTTTTTTTGCAGATAGGAGGCACCTTTTTTTGAAGTAAGAAGAGCCTTTTTTTTTTTTTTTTAAGTTAGGAGAGCCTTTTTTTTAAGTTGGTTAGTTGGTTGGGGGTGGTTTTTAGGGTGGTTGCATCACAGTGATAATGCAAATAGTCAGTGCTCAGTGGTAATGATAATTGTAAGTGCTCAGCATTAATGCAAATTGTTAGCAGTCAGTGTTATTGCAAATGGTCAGCAGTCAGTGTTAATGCAAATGGTCAGTGTTCAGTGTTATCACACGTGGGCCCTAAACTGGTAATCTGCCTAGGGCCCCATGGGAACTTAATCTGGCACTGCAGATAGCCAAGAAGTAGGAAACCCAATTTAATTGACAGTAAGTGCCTTTATATTCTGATTGCTATTTAGCTGTGTATGATGTTGTATGTTGTGTGCTGTGTAAACCCCAGTTCACACTGTTGCAATCTCTGAGTTGTATACAACCATATGGCTGAACTCGCACTAGATTCAGAAGAAAAAAAGCATACGTGCCTTCTCTTTTTTTGCAGTGGAATCTTATCGCATGGGTCTTCTCACCCATGTGATCAGATTCCTGTGCAAGTTCACAGATTGCAGTGCGGTTTGCACAGGGTAGTGTGAACTGGAAAGGTGGTAGAGAAATCGTCTCTGTAATTGTGCCCATTCCCACACCGCACCATTGTGAGCCAAAGGTAAAAGCAGAGTTCCACCATATGGGCACTGGTGAGGCTGAAATAATGTGGACTGTCACAGCTGCATTGATGGACACTGATCAGAATGCATTGATGGGCACTGATCAGACTGCATTGATGGGCAGTGCAGTCTATATGTCTCTGTGTGGGCGAAGTTATGGCTGGCATATTGTTTTGTTTTTGGAGCAATACATATATATATATATATATATATGTATTTTACTAATAGCAATTTGGAATCCCTAGGAAACAATGATATCAAGAAAGAGAAAAATTGACTCAGAGTGTAGGATATTCAAAAAACAGTGGACTTATGATTACTGTTTCATGCAGTACAAGGAAAGAGCTGTGTGTTTGATGTGCCAGAACATAGTGTCTGTGTTCAAAGAATACAATTTGCATCAACACTATCAAACTTAACATAAAGATAAATATGATTGTTTGGTCAGAGAAGTGAGAAAAGATAAAATATTAAAACTGAAAAATACATTGACAACTCAGGAAAATACTTTTGTGAAGCAGAAGCAGCTAAATATTTCATCACTGTGAGCAAGTTTTCAAGTTGCCAAACTAATAGCATGCACTAACAGACCATTCATGGAGGGAGAATTTGTTAAAGAATATCTTCTTTCTGTTGCCAAAGAGAAATGTCCAGAGAAGGCCGATTTATTTAGTACAGTAAGTCTTTCAGGACCCTCAATTACACGAAGGACTAAAGAAATGGGAGACAATTTGCATCTGCATTTGCAAAACTCTGCAAAAAAACTTTCCTATTTTTCTTTGGTACCAGACGAAAGTAGTGCTGTTTGTGATTCTGCACAACTTCTAATTTTTATTCATGGGATGAATGACTATTTTGAAGTCACAGAAGAGCTTGCTGCACTGCAAGTTTCAAAGGAACAAGTACAGGAGGGGATATTCATGAAAAGGTTAGCCAAACTGTGAATAGTTTGGAGCTGGACTGGGCAAAACTAGCCAGTGTGACAACTGATGGTGCTCCTAGCATTGTGTGGTCTAAGAAAAAAATAATTGCTCACATTAACCAAGAGATGGACAAACATAACCATTCTCATCCACTAACCATACACTGCCTCATCCACCAACAAGCACTGTGTAGTAAATCACTGAAGTGGGACTCTGTTATGGTATCTTGTGTTAACTTCATTAGAGGTAATGCACTAAACCACAG
Organism: Loris lydekkerianus; assembly: GCA_963574355.1. Classification (NCBI taxonomy): domain Eukaryota; kingdom Metazoa; phylum Chordata; class Mammalia; order Primates; family Lorisidae; genus Loris; species Loris lydekkerianus. The sequence continues at coordinate 2,316 of CAUYPK010078947.1, read as the reverse complement.
ACAATTTCAGCAATTTCTATCTGAGTTAAATGTTGCCTGTGAAGATGTTCCATACCACACAGAAGTCCGTTGGCGGAGTCAAGGGAGAGTTTGAAACATTTCTATGACTTATTTCCACAGATTACAGCTTTTCTGCTTTCAAAAAACAAAGAAGTACCAGAGCTCAATGATGCAGAATGAAAATGGCACCTTGCTACTCAACAGTTTCAATGTGCAACTTCAAGGAAAGGGGAAGCTCCTCTGTGATATGCAATCACATGTGAAAGCATTTGACGTAAAATTAGGCCTCCTCATCAAACAAGTGAAGGAGGAAAATTTTTGCCATCTCCCCACAACTCAAAATCTGTTAGCAGAAAATCCATTGTTGTATTACCAAATAAAACATGTGGATTAATTGGAAAAGTTGCAAAAGAAGTTCCAATTTGGATTTAAAAAGCTTCATCTTGCTAATTAGTATGATGTAAGCACAAAGATTTGTACAAATAACACACTGAAATGGGTATACATGTATTTATGATCTATGTACAAAAGATTTAATAAAAAAAATAAAGTACAAGATTCTAAAAAAAATTAAAAATTAAAAAAAAAATAAAGAGCTTCATCTACATGAACAGGGCATAAAGCTTTTCCATAACCCATTTTCTATTGACATTGAAAATGTGAATACGATTTACCAAATGGAACTGGCTGAACTGCAGAATTGTGACTCTCTGAAAGATGCATTCAAGTCAAGCAGCCTTCCTAATTTCTATGCATCTCTCCCTTCTGAGACATGTCCTAATCTCAGGAACCAGCGAGTCTGGAAAGACAAGACTCCAGACATCTCTGGCCGGTGGGATCTGCCTATGATCATCCCTTTGAGGATACAGGGAGCCAGCAGGAGACTTCTGGACCCCAGGAGGAGGACAAAAACAGTGGAAAACTGGCAAGTGGCTGTGTGTGTCTGATTGACCTAATCACGCCAGCAACCGTGAGTACAAGCAGCAGTGAGACTGCAAACTGGAAAGGCCTTACCTGTGAACTTTTTTGGTGTTCTTGGACTTGGCGCTCAGTTGAGCTGCCTTGGAGAGAGCTTGAGCAAAAGTGTGCAGAATGTTGGGCATTGTCCGGGGCCCCAAAATGAGCCACAGGGCTGGCTCAGTGAAAGCCACTGTGTGAAAAAACTGTTCCAGCAAGCTCTGCCCTCAGGGTCCAAGAGCAAGGAATAGGCGGGACAAAGTAACCTAGTGACTGAGCAGCTTAAAGGCAAGGACTGAACTGCCTCACAGCCCTAATCCTTTGGGGCAGAGTGAGACAGTTTTGGCACACTGGAGCCTTGGGCTGTTGCCTTGGCTAGAGTGCCCTGACGTCACAGCTCATAGCAACCTCAAACTCCTGGGCTTGGCGCCGCCCAGACCTTCATAAGAGGTGTGCAGCAACCCCCGACAGGTGACCTGCACCCACCGGGGCTCCACATTCCCTGACCAGGAACTGCGGGAGCCACGCAACTCTGCATCCCCCCTCCTGTGTCCTATCAGCCTCCATACTAGCTCATCCATCTGACCAGGGACTCTGGTAGCTGCATACCCTCTGGAGCCCTCCCTGCCTCTGCACAGAGCCCTTCTCCTGGCCAGAGACTGCTAGAGCCTTCGGTTCTCTGTGCCAAAGACACTGGGTGCCAGGCACAGAGAACCGTGCATACCTCTCCCAGCCCTGTTGCTGAATCTGGGCGTGTCACACACCGGAGCTACTTCCACAACCAGAACTCCCTAACTACAGCAGCTCCAGAGGGACTACACAGGGTCACTCCCTACAAAGATCCAGCAACAATAGAGTGATCCTGCTGGGATCTAATCTTGGAGAGACACCTCCCCAACTCTGAGGACGGCCAGAGGCAACAGTGAAAAGCAATCATGAGGTGAAATCAACAGAAAAACTCTGGCAATATGAATAATCAGGGTAGATCAACTCCCCCAAGGATCAATGGGGCAGAAACAGCACAAGACCCCATTCACAAATAGCTGAGATGTCAGAAAATGAATTCAGGATCTGGATAGCAAATAAGATCGAATTAGAATTCCAAAGGTTATCCCAAGAATTCAATGGATTCAAAGAGCAAATGACCAAAGATTTTGAATCATTGAGACAAGAAGTTGCATCCCTCAAAGATCTGAGAAACACAGTAGAATCCCTCAGTAACAGAATGGAACAAGCAGAAGAAAGGATTTCTGACATTGAGGACAAAGCTTTCGAACGCTCCCAAACCCGCAAGGAAGAAGAGAAATGGAAAGCAAAAACAGACCACTCTCTCAGAGAGCTCTGGGATAATTCGAAGAA
>CAUYPK010078944.1:0-10744 GCA_963574355.1 Loris lydekkerianus | reverse complement strand
ATAAACCTTTGGCTAGACTAACTAGAAATAAAAAAGTAAAATCTCTAGTAACCTCAATCAGAAATGACAAAGGGGAAATAACAACTGATGCCACAGAGATACAAGAGATTATCTCTGAATACTACCAGAAACTTTATGCCCAGAAATTTGACAATATGAAGGAAAAGGATCAATATGTGGAATCACACCCTCTCCCTAGACTTAGCCAGGAAGAAATAGATCTCCTGAACAGACCAATTTCAAGCACTGAGATCAAAGAAACAATAAAAAAAATCTTTTAACAATAAAATGCCCTGGTTCAGATGGCTTCACACCAGAATTTTATCAAACCTTCAAAGAAGAGCTTATTCCTATATTGCAGAAATTATTTCAAAAAAAGGAATCTCCCCCAACACATTCTATAAAGCAAACATCACACTGATACCAAAAGCAGAAAAAGACCCAACTAAAAAGGAGAATTTCAGACCAATTTCACTAATGAACATAGATGCAAAAATTCTCAACAAAATTTCAGCCAATAGATTACAGCTTATCATCAAAAAAGTCATACATCATGATCAAGTAGGTTTCATCCCAGGGATGCAAGACTGGTTTAATATACGCAAATCTATAAATGTTATTCACTGTATCAACAGAAGTAAAACCAAAACCTATATGATTCTCTCAATAGATACAGAAAAAGCATTTGATAAAATCCATCATCCTTTTCTAATTAAAACACTGAGGAATATAAGCATAGGTGACACATTTCTGAAACTGATTGAAGTTATCTATGAGAAACTCACAGCTAATATTTTACTGAATGGAGTAAAACTGAAAGATTTTCCTTTTAGAACTGGAACTAGACAAGGTTGTTCTCTGTCATCATTATTATTCAACATAGTGCTGGAAGTTCTAGCCAATACAATTAGACAAGACAAGAAAATAAAGGGCATCCAAATCAGAGCAGAGGAGGTTAAGCTGTCCCTCTTTGCTGATGATATGATCTTATACTTAGAGAACCCTAAAGACTCATCCGTAAGACTCTTGGAAGTCATAAAAAATACAGTAGTTTCAGGATATAAAATCAATGTCCACAAGTCAGGAGATATTAATTAAAGACACAACTCCCTTCACCATAGCCCCAAAGAAAATGAAATACTTAGGAATATACCTAACAAAAGATGTGAAGGACCTCTATAAAGAAAATTATGTAACCTGTAGTACTTTTTTTAAAGAACAAGTTCACGAACTTAAATGTCAGACCTCTTACAACAACAGCTCTGATGACCATTCCGGAAAAAGAGTTCCAAAGTTGCTTTGAAGAGTGGACTAGGCACTGGCATAGGTGCCTAGCTTTTCAAGAGGAGTACACCCAAAGATGACCATAGTGATATTCAGTAAAGAGGTATGTAGCACTTTTTCTAGCATGAGTTCACAAACGTAAATGTCCAATGTTGGAAAACCTGAAAGATACATAGAATCAAATTACCATTCATTTGGGAGGTATATGTCTCAACCATGCTTTCTAGATACAGTGGGGTAGTGCATTACTTTGCTGAGGGTAATATCTATTAGATACTTGATCACCAGAAACAGAACCCAATCTAATTACAAGATCTCTTCATTCTTAATTCAGCTCATTAGAGGATGCACATAGTGTTAGAGTTGGGTCTTACTGGGTAGTGTGTATTCTTTTTTTCCACTCATCAATAAGTCGGTACATCTATTATCCATTAATCAACTGTTCTCTATTAATCCAGTTCTATGCTCATTGAACCAACATGTATTGAATGCCACTCTGAGCATGTGGCAGTGTTAGGTGGTCAGCATTTACAGGTAAGCTGTAAACATTTCCTCCTCTGGGGAGCTTACAGTATAGTGGGGAGACAAACAAGAGGCACAGAGTGTGGTCCATCCCATGATAAGATGAGGCCAGGCCCATATGCCATGCAAGTTAGGGCCACTAAGCTCAGTCTGGGGACCATTGAATCTCTTTAACAAAAAAGTGAAATAAATACCAGAGGAGAGGCAAAAGAAAGCAGGGGAACCTCTTTCCCAGGGAGAATTGGGAAACATCCACCTGTGTGACCATGGGAATGGGACTCCACTTAACATCTCCAGGCCTATTTCCTCTTTAAAAAGGCATCTGTTTATGAGGAGGCCAGCAGACACATTAAGCATCCTAAGCCCCCAGGCCTAGTCTCAAGATAAGGTAATCCTGTGAATGGAGTTTATTCCTTAAGACCTCAATCTCTTGAGTGTTGAGAGACCACTTTGTTTTTGAGACTCCAGAGATATTTCAAAACAAAACCAATAAAGTTAAGACATAGTTTTAATGATTTATTTAGTTAATGCAATGTAGTATATAATTGTGCTGTTCTCTAATTGCATCATGCATAAAACATTAACTCAAAATACACTAAAGATGGTGTCATCTGTCAATGGTTCACAAGTTTAAATATCATTCCTTCTAGTGTATCTTTATACAACTTGAAAACAACAGCAAATATCTAAATTTGAGGCCCTTGATGGAGAGGAGACCTGGTGTCAAGGACCCCCTGGCTCTTGCTGCTCCTTGTCACCATTGACAGATATGGAATACAGTGGAATGTCTTCTTTGGACCAAGGCCTGGCTGCTTCAGACCTAACTTCAGCACTTGTTAAAGGAAGGAGCCTAAGGATTGTCTAAGCAAGATGGGCTTGTTGGCAGGACCCTAGCCTTTTACCAGGGCTCAGCCTTCTCATTGTATTTCTTCCATCATCAGAAGGAAAACTCTTAAATCTTTGGAAATTTCTTCTGAGGTTGCCATATTTGTAGTTGGTGCTTCTCTACTTTCATGACTGCTGCTTTCATCAAGCTGCTGACCTATTAACATTTATTACTTTAGTTTTCATAGTTGTGGCCATAAATGAAGTTGACGTTTTTCTGCTTTCCCTTTTTTCATGGGAAAAGATCATTACAAATAGACCTTACAGGATTATTGGAGTTATATTTATTTATTCTTAGTATTCATTAATTGATTTGAGGAATATACATTCCTTATTTCCATCTCCAAATGGATCAATTTAATTAGTGACTGAGGAGGAAAAATGTATACCTGTTTCAGTGAAATTTTGAAAAAAATGTTGGCAGAGTTGTAAACAAAGTATTCTTTAAACATATGATATGACCTGAAAATGAGACTTCATATGACGCCATCAGGTGGACCAAAGTTCTCTCTGAGTTCTGGCAGTGTTGCCTGAGTGACTCTGGCTAATTCTGGGAATGTAGATTATTTTTTATCTCCCCCCCACCCCCCGTAGCTATAAATTTGTGGCCAATACAGTTTTGATTGAGTTTTGTGTTTGCTGCTGAATTCTAGCCCTCCCAAGGGCCACCTATTGAAAGGTAGGGCATTCAACCTCCTGTATTCCTTCAGAATTATATACCTAATATAAGTCTACTTCAGTCAGGGATCCTGTAGGGGAATTTGGTACCTTTGTAATTCACTGTCCAGTGGATCATTTACCAATCAAAGAATGTTCAGCTATAACTGAAACATAGGCTATCTCTTAGAAGCATGGAATAATTGACAAAAAACAGGTTACTGATATCATACTTTCTGTTTACTAAATTTCTAGTATATGCTTTAGAGGTCTGGCCAGTTGTGGCATATCAGCGACTTCTTTCCTACTGTCTCTTCTTTTCTCTGCCTCTTCTCTTCTCTTTCTCTATTTTCTTTCCCCTCTCTCTTTCTCTCCCTCTGCCTCATACTCCTCCTTTCTTTCCCTTATTCAAGTTTCTGACAGTGGAGTGTTAGGGTTGTGAATAGTTTGCTGGTGCTAGGTATATTTGGGTTCTAGCAGAGACCTTTGGAAATAGATATTAATGTATAAAATACAGATAGTAAGTTACATAAATCTTAAGTACATAGTTTGAAGAATTTTTACACACACACATCCATATAACCATTGCACCGATCAATATATGGCACACTTAGCACTCCGCCACTCCCTCCTGTTGAATACTTCTCTTTCCTCCCCAAAGTGGCCAGGATTCTGATGCTGTCACACTAGATTAATTTCCCCTATTCTTGAATTTCATTTAAATGGAATCACAAGTACTTATTTTTTGTTCTAATATCTTTTACTAACATTGCAGCATGGGATTCATCCATGTTGTCTGGGTTCTTTATTTCTGTGTAGCCTTTTATTGTCTACCGTGGTCTATTTATCCATTCTTGTGTTGATTTGAATTGTCTCCAGTGTTCAGCTACTGCTGTGAGCATTTTTATATATGTGGACATATGTGCTCAATTCTAGGAGTAGAATTGCTGGATCACTGTGTAGACATATGTTCAGGTGTAATAAATATTGCCGAACAGTTTCCAAAGTTGTATTAATTTGCACCCGTACCTACACTGTGCAAGAGTTCCAGTTCTTATCCTGAGAAATATTTGGTGCTGTCAGTCTTTTAATTTTTTTTTTCACCTTTATGGATGTACAGTGGTATCTCATTGGGATTTTAATTTATATTTTTCTGATGTAGAATGATAAGAGCTATTTTTTCAAATGCTTATTGTCTGTTTGGACATCCTGTTCAAGTCTTTTCTCATTTTTCTTTTCAGTTGGATTGTTTATTTCTTTCTAATTTGTAGAAAGAACTGGGTTTTAAAGTCTGGCTGTGTTGCTTATTAGCTGTGCTTCCATGGTTGCCTAACCTTTTTGCACTTCCTCTGTAGAATGGAGCTAGTAATTCTTGCTTTATAGGTTGTGATGAGAATGACATGAGGACATGTATCCCTAGTAGAGTTCCAGGCACAAAAAGAGGGCATGGGTGAATGGCATCTAAATTAAAAAACATTATATAAAATATTCTTATATCAGATGAACAGCCCATTGAGATACTCTAACCTTGTGTGCTCTCTTCCTTCTCTTTCCTTGTGTGCTCTTTTTTTATACTTGTAGTACAAAAGGAAAGGCAGTGGCTGCATCCATAATATACAGTAGACTGAAGGAAATGATTTTACAGCGGGGCAGTAGAGGTCATACCAATTTGCCTAAGAATTTTGTCTTTGGGAGTAATATGAATGAAAACCCGAACTGAGTTTCTGAAAGGTAGAGAATAAGATAAAATGTAGTTTTAGGATCCAATTAAAGAAATTCTCCTTCCCTGGGCAGTAGTGGGAGCGGGAGTGGGAAGTGGACTTTGTCTCTTACTGCCTGTCCCCACCTTGTCAGTTAGTCCTCAAGAAACTCAGTTTCCTCATTTACAAAGTAAAGACAAGAGTGCCTACCTTAAAGGGCTGTTAGAAGGCTCAGCACAGGCAGTGAGTGGAGTCCTGAAAGCCCATCGGACCTGGGAATTGCTATGAAGGATAGTGATCGCAGTGAGAGTGATGATAAAGATAACCACTTCTGGCTGGGAACCCTGGCTCATTGCCTGCATGTTATGCACCCAGGGAGGTAGGTGGATCCCTTGAGCTCAGGAGTTCAAGACCAGCCTGAGCAAGAGTGAGATCCTGTCTCTACTAAAAACAAAAAATTACCTGGGTGCCTGTCATTCCAGCTACCTGAGAGGCTGCAATAGGAAGATCGCTTGAACACAGGAGTTTGAGGTTACTGTGAGCTAGGCTGATGCCAGGGCACTATAGACCGGTCAACAGTATGAGACTCTTATCTCCTCCCGCCCCCCCAAAAATAACCACTTTTGTTAACAGAGACATTGTCTACCTTTACTATTGCTAGGCCTGGTGAAAAGCTGCTTCAGGGGCAGAGGAAATAGCAGTTTCAGGCAGTGGAGGGACTTGTAAAAGAATCCTCTGCTGGGGGAGGAACCAGGACAGGTGCCAACTGTCTGACAGCAAAGCTCTATTCCTGGATGTCTGTTTGCACAGGAGGCTCAGGTATGTTGGGGATGACCTGGGTATCTCAAACCATATTGTAGTGAATTATGTTGCTATGACTGATGTATTTCCAGAATATATAGAAAAAAATCAGAATGGAAAACAAATCACAGTGGCATAGGCAGTTATTGGAACTTGCCTTAAGAACCCATATCAGTGTTGGCCAGAACTGATTTTCAAGGGAATTGTCAGGAAAAACAGCCTCTTCAGTTTTCATGGCACTAAGAGGCACGGTTTTGTGGCTGTTGAGAAAACATGGGGTTTTGGATGTGGACAGATAAGGGTTGGCTCATATCCCTTCTATTTTCTGGCTTCATGTTGGATAAGTTACTTCCCAGAGGTCTCCTAACTAAAAAACTGGGACCATAGTACCATCCCCATGGACTCTTAGGGAAGGTTAATTAATGTAATACGTGAGAAGCACAAAGAGAGGCTCATAGTATAGAAATGCATCCATGAGTCTCTGGTGAGTAGAAGTCTGCACTCTGTGTTAATTTTAAGGACAAGTAGCTGGGTGCAGTGGCTCCCACCTGTAATGAAACCAGGAATCCAAGCTCAATGAGAAACAGCTGCTTACCACCCTGAGCAAGGGTGAGATCCTCTGTCTCTACTAAAAATAGAAAAACTAGCCAGGCATAGTGGTGGGCACCTGTAGTCTCAGCTATATGGGAGGCTGAGGCAAGAGGGTATCTTGGAGCCTAAGAGTTTGAGGTTGTTGTGAGCTATGATGCCAGGCACACTATCCTGGGCAACAGAGTGGGACTCTGTGTCAAAAAACAAACAAACACACACACACAAAAAAAACAAGGGCAAATTTTTAGTGGGCAGAGTTGAATAGATGTAAAGGAAGAAGGAAGTGGTCTCTTATATATAACTCCCCTGCCACATAGTAAGACTTGCTGGACCTTATCTCTGTGTTGTGGGTAAAAAGTGGGCTTAATTTCAGAATTTGGTTCTGCAATTCTGACCCCAAAATGCTTGATTGATATTTGCTTGAGCAATTGCAATATTGAGATAAGCCTAATCTATATCAAGCCCGAGTTGGACAATTCATAATTTACTAACAGAAGGTCCACTGATGGGCACATTAAAATGCTGAGAGTAATACTGTAGACTTATTTTTTTCTCTCCCCCTCATTAACTCTGATCTGCTGAAAGCCCTTCAGCATGTTTTAAAAGTAGGTCAGGCTCTCTAGATAGAAGGTTCTCGTTGGCCTACAAGGACTGTTTTTTCCTTTTATTGCCAACTTGTGGGCTCTCTATCACTGAGTCTTTGTCCTTCTGCAGGAATACAGCACTTTTTATAGTGGCACATGTACCCCACCCCCAAAACAAATTGCCTTTCACATCATGTCCCCCAGCAAGTATCAAATCTTTTTTTTTTCTGCCCCCTTTATCTATTTGTTGTAGTAGATTTGTTCAGGAACTCGTTTGGCAGGTATATGAGTGTAGTATAAAGTTCTGTAGGTGAAGAGTTCTAACATGCAGCTGGTGAACATTATGCTGAGAGTCCTAATTTGTGTTCTGAAGCCAGCAAGAGTCATAGCACAAAAGACAAAGATGATACTGCCGTAGGTTCAAATGAGGTTGTACAGTTTTAACGATGGAGGGATGTAATCTTGTATAACAGGCCATCCTTTGTAGTGAGGATACAATTTCTTTCTTCTGGTAACGGGGTCTTGTTCTATCGCCCAGGTTAGAGTGCCTGGTGTCATTATAACTCAAGGAAACGAAAACTGAACTCTAGCAATCTTCCTGCCTCAACCTATTGAGTAGGTGTGCCACCACATGCAACAAATTTTTCTATTTTTTATTTGTAGTGATGAGGTCTCACACTCAGGCTGGTCTCCAACTCCTGACCTCAAGCAATCCTCTTGCCTCAGCCTCCCATGGTGCTAGGATTACAGGCATGAGCCATAGTCATACAAATTTAAAGAGTCAATTTGACAACATCCCTTCTGCAAAACCTTAAGTTTTTGGAACATTTATATTTGATAAAGCCATTGTATAGTAGTTTTTCTCTCATTAGCTATCTTTTTTTTTTTTTTTTCTTTTTGAGACAGAGTCTCACTCTGGGGTAGAGTGCCATGGAGTCATAGCTCACAGCAATGTCAAACTCTTGGGCCCAAGTGATTCCCTGGCCTCAACCTCTTGAGTAGCTGTGATTACAAGCACCTGCCACAACACCTGGCTTTTTTTTTTTTTAGAGACCAGGTTTTGCTCTTGCTCAGGGTGATCTTGAACATGTGAGCTCAGTCAATCTACCTGCCTGGGCCTTCCAAAGTGCTGGGATTATAGGCGTGAGCCACTGTACCTGGCCCAGCTATCTTAAGTTGCATATTTGGGGGTATAATATGTCCCATAATATGTCATAATATGTTTTGGGGCATAACAGCTGTTTTCTTGGAAAGCCTGTAAAAAAGCTCATTTGTACCATCTAAGTGCCATCTAAGAAGATGGTCATCTTTTGCATCTTGGAGGGAAGTAATACTACTAGAATACTGATACTTTCAGGGAAATGTTCCATATCTTGTTCTATTTCCATTTCTTGTTGAAATTTATAGTCATAGGGATTCTGTTTATTCCACATTTGCTGTTTGGTTTCCCAGTTGACTAACAAAAGCCAGGACAGTTGTCAATGGGGTCTTTTATAAGTGGGCCTCTTCCTCACACATTCATGCAATTCAAGTTAAAACCCAGCTGGAAAATAGCATTTCAAGCTGATCTTTTTGGTTTCCTTTCTCTTTTATGGTAAAAATCAAAGGTAACACCCATCACTATTGGCATATAAATAACTGTGATTTATCATTTCTTTGTCATTATATGAAAGCCATCAGATTCCCTAAGCCATGAAAAAAACATCAAAACAGCAACCCTGATATCACTTCTTTTTTATATGTTGATGTTATAATTAGGCCTTTAGCCAATTTAAAAGGCATCAGATAAATTGAAGCACTTTTGTTTTTCTTCCCTTTCCCCAGCAATGTTTGTTATTTCTTTAATAAGCATTATGCTTGAATGTCAATATCTTAACTGACATCATTGTCCAGGCCCAACTTTGCATAGAATCCCAACAACACAGCTTAAAATGTTACCATTTGGAGAGTTTTTTTCATTTTTATCAGTGTCTCCTTTGTCATATAACACTAATACCTGAGTCTCAGACACACATTTTTCTGCATTTGGATGTTTTTAAACATAAATGTACATATTTAATGGTGTAATCTTTTTTCTTTAAAAGCTGCTCATAAAAAGATTTATCTTATAATTAATGACACCTTAAAACCCAGGAAATTTTGATACTATGAAAATTACAAGATGCCATGATAGGAATGTGTCCCCCCAAATTCAAGTGTGGAAACTTAATGGCCTTCATTTCTGAAGGGTAGCATTGGGGAAAAATGAGGAGGAAATTTAATGGCTAATATGATCATATTCAGAGGTAGGACTTGTAGGAGGTGATTAAGTCATCGGGTGGGGGGGAGAATCTTTGTAGATGGTATGAGGGCCCTTATAAAAAAGGAGCTTGAGGAAATGGGTTTCCTCTCTTCCTCTTTTCTGCTGTTTGAGGACCCTGTATTTGTCCCCAGCAGTGATGCTGGAACAACGTGCCCTCGTGGAGAAACTAGGCCCTTTATAGACACTGTCCAGTGCCTTGAATTTTCAGCCTCTAGAACTATAAGCAATAATTTTTTTTCTTTATAAACAATCCAGTCTAAAGGATTTTGTTAAAGTAGAACATATGGACTAAATTACAAGGCTATTCCTTTTTATTACTTCCACTTTAAATTTATATTCAGGCTTGCAAGCCCAGCATGTAGGAGGCTTTGGTTCCTTAAAGATTTTACCAATAATTAGAGAAAGTTGTCACCAGGTGGCAATAATGCTGCCCCGTAAACTACCTTCCATGGTTCAATCAACCAGGCAGAATGTATCTAATCCACATTCCCAAATAAGACCTTAGTTTTTTCTTTCAAAGTAATTGTCAGATTCATTTTTGTTATGTAAGCAATACATATAAGATTCTTTATTAAAAATAGAAGCAACACAATGAATTTCAGCATTCCCTTTGACCATCTCAATACCATGCTAATTTCCTTTGTTTAGTTACCATAGATCATCATTTTAAAAATATTCTGCTGAGATTTTTTTAATTATTTAAGAATAGGTATTAATCTATAGAAAACACATAATATGGTTGGGCATGGAGGCTTACACCTATAATCCCAGCACTCTGGGATGCTGAAGCTAGAGGACCCCTTGGGGTCAGGAGTTTGTGTCCAGTCTGAGCAGGAGTAAGACTCTGTCTCTACTAAAAATAGAAAGATTAACTGGGCATTGTGGCAGGCACCTGTTGGTAGGCTAGAGGTAGGAGGATTATTTGAACCCAGGAGTTTGAGGTTACAGAGAGCTATGATGATGCCACTGCACCCTAGTATGGGTGACGGAGTGACTCTGTCTCAAAAAATAAAAATTAAAATAGTGCTGTGCTCTTCTTTGAAGGCCTGGTAAAAATCTGTCAGTAAAATATCCTGATTGGTACCTGTTTTTTTCGTTGTGGGAGCTGGGAAGAAGGAGGGAGAAGATGCTGTATTAGTAATACTTCATTTTAATTATAGTTATTGCTATACTCAGGTTTTCTACTACTTTTTAAGACAATTTTACTAATTTATTATCCTAGAAAATGATTCATTCTGTCTAAAATTTCAAATTAATTGATATGTAGTTGTATGTAGTATTTGCTTACATATGAAAATACCGTATATACTCGAGTCTAAGCCGAGTTTTTGGTGCCAAAAATTTGTGCCGAAAAACCCGAACTCGGCTTATACTCGGGTCATACAGGTTATTTGATTCCGTGCGCTTAGCTTAACAGG
>CAUYPK010078942.1:0-50472 GCA_963574355.1 Loris lydekkerianus | reverse complement strand
CACAATTCCTGTCAGCCAAACACCAAACAGGACCAGAGTGGATCTTAGCTAGGGGGAGAGAGCCTAATGCTGAAAACTCCAGCCTCGCCTGCCACACGCAAGACCCCACATCCCCCCAGCTCTGAATACAATTCACGTATTGAACCAAGATTTCTTTTCTCCTTACTGACAGCTGGTGCTCTGATATTCTGGTGAAAATATTTTAAAATTTTATGTTAAAGAATAAAAATACCTCGAGCACTTACTGAGTCACATTAGCCCTGTAGAATGTCATGTTTGTTTAAACACAGGCGGGTCCCAGAGACTGCTTATAGCCCTGTCACTCAGCCTAATGGTCTCATGCTCAGAGTCTAAATGTTACAGAGAGCTCAGTAAATTTGTGTTTACAGAGAGAATGGGTGTTTGGAAAAGCTAAGAAAAATCCATTGCTACCTGAATGTGTTTAAATCCTCAAGACCATGCAACTGTCACAGGAAAGGGCCCCTGTCCTCCCATCCCCTGGTACCTCCTATGTGCCAAGGCAAGGCAGGGGAATAGCTTATAGAGAGTCAATGTGTGCTGGGCACTTTCCTTAATCTAATTAAATCCTCTAAAAGAAAGAAAGAAAGAAAGAAAGAAAGAAAAAAAAAGAAAGAAAGAAGCCCGACATTTTTTTAAATGAGGAAATTGAGTCTCAGAAAGTTTAAGTAATTTCTCTGTGCTGCTCAATTTATAAGTGCTGACTACTGAACTCCAGAATCAGACTGTTCTCCCTCCTTCTGGCCTTAGATGACATTAAAGAAACTTTCTAGAGGGCAATATTGCCAAGGTCAAATGGAGGCTCCATGGAACACGGGTAAGCTGTGATCTGCTTGGGTGAGATGGATGGTCACCAGACCCCACTGATGTAGGCCAGCATAGTCACAGACCCCATGCCCTGGGCTCCTATCCCATGTCCCAAGGCTGAGGAGGTGCAGGGAGGCTGCCAACCTCTGCCAGATGTTTGAACTGGGGAAGGATGGATTTGGAAGTTCAGGTCGCCTTTCTGGAGTGGCTGCTCTAGGCCATGTGCACAGAATGAGAGAGTAGCAGTCTCTGGGGCTGGCCTAGGACAGGACAGCAGAGGCCAAGGGGCCCCAGAAAGACACAGAAAGTATCTGCTTCTTGACTTATAGTTCTGGGTTCCAGGTCCTCACAAGGCCTGGCAATCTTTTGCATCAAGTTCTTTGAGATGCAATCATTGTTCAGTATCCCTGAGGATTGGTTTCAGGACCCATACAGATATGAAAATCCACAGGTGCTCAAGTCTCTTATAGAAAATGGCATAGTTATTTGCATAAAATACTTCTAGATTACTTACAATGCCTAAAACAATGGAAATGCTTTATGAATAGTTGTTATAGTGTATTTTTTTGTATTTATATGACCTTTTATTATGTTATCAAATCTGTAGATATGGAGGTTCAGCTACACCCCTATATTCTAACAAATTCCCATTTTACTGAATTAAAAACTGTGTTGGAGCCGCTGTGGTTGCCAGCACCACACACAGGAAACAACCAATACACGGATTGAAAGTACAAGCTTGCAAGAGGGGAGGCTCCCCACAGGTGCCCGAGAGCCTCGAGTAACCTCTGCCGTGGCCTTTTATTGAAATAGTGTACAACAGGTGTGGGGGCCCCACGTACAAGAACTACATGGCTAAGGATCCCTCCGTGCTCTTTCCCCACGGGCTCGACTCCCACCCTGATGCACCACAAGTGTTCAAAGTCCAACACCTGCTCACTAACAAGCGACCGATCTTATCTCATTAGAGCACTCAGTTGCTTGAGGCTTGTCTCCAGGCTGCAAAACGTCTCCAAGCCGGCCAGGAGATTGTCCCACTCCCAGAGCCTCCCTCAAGAACCGGTGACCGTTCCTATAACCCTGGTGCTGAGTCTCCTACAAAACTGGTCTGAGTAAGTTTCTGTAATTTGTCACCAAATGAATGTTGATTCTGTGTCCTGTTCATTTGGTCCCCACGTTGTATGCTTTGCACACCTCCCTCAGATTGCACACACGCCCATCCTTACTGGGTATGGCTTCTCACTGCCTCTCTACTCAGAGCAGCTTCCAGCTGTGGAATCTGAGTCTGGGCCTTCAAGGGCTCCGTGAATGCTGGTGATCTGGGTTCCAGGTCCTGTTCAGGGACCGGCATCAACCATGGAGTATTTCCTTCTCCTACTGGTTCTGGGAAAAAGACTTTGGTTGATCTTGCTGGCATCACCTGCCCACCTCCTGGTTAAGAGAGGGCAAGCAACTTTAACTTATGGTCCCATGAAAGTCATAACAAAAGGGGCATTGAGTCTCAAAAGAGAGGTAAGACATTGTTATCTGCTATCAAAAACAGGAAGCAAGGAAACATGGCGTCTAAAGGTCCAAGTTTCCTAGGAAACAAGTTCAGTTCAATTCTACCACTCCCAGAGGCTTATGTAGGTACTTGTGTTCGGTGGCCTTCTTATGGTACCAAGGCAAATGGGAAGGGTTGCCCTGTTCCTTCACATAGCCTACAGGCTGCTCTTAAAATTGGATTTCCCATCTCCAGATGGGGTCCCTTATACTCATATAAACCCGGTTCACCTGCAGTAAGCAATGTGTAGGGCAGGGTTTTGAGGTCCCTCTAGGGCCTGCCATAGCCTTTGGGGTGAGCTGGATTCCGTGATTTCCACCAAGCCTGAAGCATGACCTCGGTGTGTGTCAAGCTGCTCCTGCTAGTTTGGCATTTCTCAGTTCCTAGCTCAGCGAAAGGTTTCAAGTTCTGAGTCCCTCTCTCTTTCTAGAAAACTCCTCCCAAGCGTCCTATCTAAAAAGGCAGGCATTAAATGTGCTTCAGTGGCCCTAAGCATTCTCATGTCAATTCTCTTCCTCAACCATCCCAAATGAGCAGCAATGATAACGTGTTCAGCCAGAAAGCCACCTTTGCCCAGACGCAGTGGGGGGACATCCACCCTCAGCGCTGTCTCCTCAGCCCGCTGCCATCTCCTCTGGGGAGGTGGGATAGGAGTTACGTGTGAAGCTTTACCCCTTTCCTACCTCACCCACCCACGAAAGACCCCAAACTTCTTTAAACCAACATTTTGCTTTGCATCCAAAATTTTGGAGTAAGTGAAACTTGAAGCTTTGACAACTTATTTATTTTAAAATCAAATTTAACTTCTTCCCACACAACCCAGATGTTCCTTCACTTTTCCTATTTTGATTTCCTCCTGACAGGAGTAATGAATGGTGGAAGTTAGGGCCTGCAGAGAGGTTGTTGCAAACAGCTTCATGTTCTTTAAAATGCTTTTGACCCACAGATTTCCCCCACGCCTTCGTCCTGAGCATCTCCGACCTGTCTAGACCCTGGTGGTCTTGTCTCTGAACTTGGGAAATGGGTAAGCCTGCTAATTCAGGCACCAGTCTGTCCGCCCACGTATGCCGGCTCATCAGAGAGATGGATGAAGAGCCGAACTATAAATGAAGCTAAAGTAAGTGGTATTTGAAGACCTGGAAACAGATTAATTTAGATGTGGTTTGGGAAACAGTGAATTGGCTTATTTTTTTCTTGGTAATTTCTTCATTGGCATTTGAGCCTTTTTTTTTTTTTTTAATGGTAGAACAAAATGTTCAAATTCTATTTTTTTAATTTTTTACTTCAAATTGCTCTAGAGAGTCATGAAGGCTCAACTTGGCTCAAATATTTTTCCTTTGTGTAAAGTGGGCACTCGATGAGCAAGAGGATATTCCGGCTACTGGGTACAGGAGACCTTGCTCCATTTTCTAGGTTTCCACTGCAGAGGGGGAAGAGGCAGATATTAAACAGTATTTGAAAAAAATTAAATAAGTAAAGAGGCACCTTGGTCCTTGAACTACTGCTAAGAGATATCGTATTACATCTTGACAGTGTTTCCTAGGAAACCGGCTGAGGGTAAAAATGTATTCTTTGTCTTCTGCTCTTTGCGAAATTGTTTGAACCATCATATCTCATAAAAGGTTGCTTCACAGGCAATTTGAACAGCATTAAAAAAAAGCTTAATCTGCAGTTTGCTGCACGAATGAAGGCGATACACCTTTATCAGAGGTTGAATGCTTCAGATTATATTTGCTGGAAATGGATAAGATTGTGCCATTATTTCTAAAGCATCTGTGAAATCAAATCTTGTTGTCTTCCCCCCACCCCTCCAAATGAAGAGTCTTTTCCCCCAACACACTCAAGTTGCATTAAAAAAAATTCTCTAAACTAGTTTTAGAAGATTCTTATCAGCACTTACACAGCAGAACATTAATGAAGAGAGAAATAAAACTTTCTCTCTCTCTCAATCTCTCTCTCTCTCTGTCCAGCTGTACTCAGCCAAGATCTGTTTGCACGAGCTTGGTCTCCAGAGCCGATGTGTTTGTGTGACCCCATTGCTATCTCCCGGGTTCGAATCCTGCGATGTCCACTTTGCCGTATTGGGTCATCTCTGATTGATATCCAATGAGCATTGCGTGTTGAGTTTGTCATTGTGCTTTTGCAAATATACCTGAGGTTCTTGACTGTGGTCCTGGTGAGGATCAAGAGTTCAAGGTATTGGAAGTTTTTTCGTCATGTTTTAAACACTTGAAATTTCAGCTACTAACTTTATCTCCTACGTTTTAACTTTGGAAAACAGGATGAGCATCTCGGCAGTATCGACGTGGGTGTGCACACATGGAGTGTCTGTGGGCTCGGCTGCACGTTTTTAGCGTGCACTGTTGGGAGCATGTTGCTAAGAGATCAGTCTGACCCCCCCGTCCCTCGGGTCATTAATCACTTCGGCTCCTCCAGGGCAGGTTGTCTCTTGGTTTCCGATAGGCACTGTTTGTCATGGTAAAAATGCGTCCCCTATCCCATCTGACCGAATAAGATAAGATGATTAAAAACACTGGCTAGGGGGTCACCCAAATCTACAGCCCAGCCCCACCAATTACTTGGTGAGAATGGTGAAGTTCTTTCATTTCTTTGTTCTTCAATTGCCTTATCTGTCAAAGGAAATGCAAAGGGTGCCTACCTGATAGGATTTGGGGGAGGATTAAAGGACCTAACACCCCAGAAACACAGCCCAGTGCCAGACACCTGTTGTAACAGTTGTGGCATAAATTATACACTTGACAACTGTGGCGATCACCAGCAGTGACTTTGTTTCTGTGGGACACGATGACGTGTGATAACGGTAACTCCATTCAGCAAAGTATTTATTGTGGCCGTCAACTACCAGACTCATTGTAGACTATGGATTTACAAAATAAAGATGAAAACGATATAGTTCCTGCCCTTGATATGCAGAAGGAAACCTTTCCAAACCATTTTGGTGAGTACTAGAAACTTTTGTGCACAGAGCGCTTTGAGAGGGAAGAAAAGAGAGCCCAGGGAAGGCTTGGTGGAGGCAGGAAGCGGAAGCCAGGCCTTGGTGGAGCATGTGCAGTAGTTGATTACAATGTATACAGAGGGTGCCAAAAAATGTGTACACATTTTAGGAAAGGAAAAAACTGTATTAAATTTGTAATACTCAAGTCACGATTCACTTCTGCAATTACAAAAGGTCCTCACTGTGACTTGTATTCATCTTTTGTCATCGGTACATATTGAGTATTACAATTTTACTATAGTTATTCCCTTTCTTAAAGTGTGTATAATTTTTTGGGCAACTTCTGTACATATATTCCCTTGTGCAATAAGATTGACATGTTCTCCTGTGTTGAGAATGTGGTCAACACCGATTTCCTGCAGTAGCCATTCTCCCTTATTGTTTAAAATTCAAAAAAAATGCTTTAAATATTTGATTGAAAAACAAAGATTGAATATAATCAGTGTATATAACGATTTGGAATATAATCAAGGTATGTAATGTAATGATATACATTGTGTAATGGTTACTATGCTCAAAATGATTAACACACCCATCACCAGCCATGCTGTACCTTAGATCACAAGAACTTGTCCTTTTTTTAATGTATTTATTTATTTATTTTTTGTAGAGACAGAGTCTCACTTTATCTCCCTCGGCAGAGTGCTGTGGCGTCAGAGCTCACTGCAACCTCCAACTCTTGGGCTTAGGTGATTCTCTTGCCTCAGCCTCCCAAGTAGCTGGGACTACAGGCACCCGCCACAACGCCCGGCTATTTTTTTTGTTGTAGTTTGGCCGGGGCTGGGTTTGAACCTGCCACCCTCAGTATATGGGGCCCGTGCCCTACTGACTGAGCCACAGGTGCCGCCCAGAACTTGTCCATTTTATAACTGAACATTTATAGCCTTTGACCAGCACTCCCCATTTCCTCCACCCTCTCAGCCTTTGGCAACCAACCATTCTTCGCTCTGCCTCTATGAGTTTAAATATTTTAGGTTCTACATGTAACTGAGATTACAGAGTTATGTCTGACCTGGTTCACCTAGCTTCATGTCCTCCAGGCTCTTGCCAGTAACAAGATTTCCTCTTTTTTATGGCTGCATAATATTCCATTGTACATATGTACCACAATTTCTTTATTTGTCCCTTAATAACCACTTAGGTTATTCCCCAAACTCGGCTATTCTGAACAATGCTGCAATCAATGTGGGGGTGCAGACAACTTTTCACCAAGTTGATTTCACTGCATTTGAACATATACCTAGAATAAAGATTTTGGGATGGTATGGTAGTTCTGTTTTTAAGTCTTTTGAGGAACCTCCATACCTTTTTCTATAGAGGCTGTGACAATTTAAAATCCCACCCACAGTGTACGAGGGTTCCCAACTCCCCACCCTCAGTCACACTTTTAGATCTTGTCATTTTCATTGTAACCATCCCGACTGCTGTGACGTGACACCTCATTGTGGTTCTGACTTGCATTTCTCTTATGATTTGTGATGTTTAGCACCATCACTTGTACTTGTTGCCCATTTGTATGTCTTCTTTGAAAATGTCTTTTCAGGTCCTTTTCCCATTTTTTAATTAGGTTATTTGGGTTTTGCTTGTTTCTTCTTTGTTTTTTTGCTATTGAGTTTCGTGAATCCCTTGTGTATTTTGGATATTGACCCCATATCATAGTGATTCTCCATCTTCCCAGTGTCTCCTAATGCCATGACCCTTTAATACAGTTCCTCATGTTGTGGTGACCCCCAACCATAAAATTATTTTTGTTGCTACTTCATAACTGCAATTTTGCTGCTGTTATGAATTGTAATGTAAATATCTGATATGCAGGATGTATTTTCATTGTTACAAAGGGGTTGCGACCCACAGGTTGAGAACCACTGCTTATCAGGTATATGATTTGCAAATATAGTAGAACCTCTGTAAGTTGACCACCCACAGGACTTAACAAACTACTCAATATACACAGGTGGTCAACATAAGGAACTAGGCCTGCCATACTGAGATGCACATGTGGTGCGCGTCCAGTCTATGAAAGTTAGGTCAACTTGAGGAGGTGCTTGGTGTACGGCAGTGGTCAGCTATGGAGGTTCTACTGCCTTCTCTCCTATTCCCTAGGCTGCCTGTAGATTGCTTCCTGTGCTGTGCAAACTCTATTAGTTATAGTGCCATCTCCCTGTTTCTGCTTTTGTCACTAGAGCGTTTAGTGTCCTATCAGAAGAATCATTATTCATTGAGGAGCTTTTCCCCTGTGTTTTCTTCTGGGAATGTTGTAGTTTCAGATCTTACATTTACATCTTTAATCTCTCTCCTTTTAAAAAATAATACACACTCCTGAGTGTTAGCAGAGCTGAGGGCCTCGAAGTCCATGTTTCTCCAGTCTCTCTGCTGCTTGCTGTGGCCCTGGGTTGTCTTTTTGCTGTGGAATGTGAGCTGGTGCTTACGCAATCAGTAAGGTTAGCCTTTAAAGGTGACAGGGCTGCCTGTAGTCCCAGCTACTCGGGAGGCTGAGGCAAGAGAATCACCTAAGCCCAGGAGTTAGAGGTTGCTGTGAGCTGTGTGATGCCACGGCACCTACTAAGGGTGATAAAGTGAGACTCTGTCTCTATGAAAAAAAAAAAAGTGACAGGGCACATTCTTGCACCCTCTTCTTCTTTTGCTCTTCCTTCCAACTAAGAAATTGGCAAACGTAGAAGAGCTTCCTGAATCTGAAGATGGGAGCCAGACACTGAAGAATAAAGAGAGATAACCCACCAATCTTGGACCATGTGCCTCTGGTCTGTGGCCTGAGAGTGAAATAATTTTTTTTTTTTTTAAGACAGAGTCTCAGTTTGTTGCCCTTGTTTGAGCGCCATGGTGTCATAGCTCACAGCAACCTTAAACTCTTGGGCTCAAGCAATCCTCTTGCCTCAGACTCCTGAGTAGCTGGAACTACAGGTGCCTGCTACAATGCCCAGCTATTTTTAGAGATAAGGTGTCACTCTTGCTCAGGCTGGTTTCAAACTCATGAGCTCAGGTAATCCACCTGCCTCAGCCTCCCAGAGTGCTGAGATTATAGGCGTGAGCCACACCACCTTGCCTTCTATTTTTTTTTTTTTTTTTTTTTGTAGCCGCCATGTTCTGAGGGAAGTTAAGTTAGCACCTTACTAGAGTATACTCTCATGCAATGAATTAGAAATTGAAACACCTGCTTTTTGTCCCTAGATAACGCCACAAATAAGTGGTGTGCATATCTTGATTTATTCTTCTCCAAAAGGAGGGTGTTGAACTAGATCTTTCAGCACCATGAGGCATATAATAATGATCATCAAATATCTGGTACAATGCTTTATAGTTGGAATAAAGGAGACTTCCCTTGAAAGAAATGTCATAAACTCTTGAGACAGGAGGTAGGAATAGGCTTGGGAATGAGTAAGCAGTTCTTCCATCCAGGTCATCAGTAGCTAACAGTGGAAACTCTTTGGGCTCAGGCAGGGCAGCACTGCAGCTGTGCTTGGGGGACATGGATGCGAGTGCATCAGCTCAAGGAGCACATCAGTGAGGCAGATAGGCAAGCCAAGGGCACCAGGTGTCAGGTACTAGTGTCCACGAGTATAAGCCCACAGAGGAAGGGCAGGAAGTAAGTTCACACTATGTCCCCTGCGGTGCATGGTGGGCCTCATTCTTGGGGCCTGAAGGTCCTGCCCAGAGATGATAGTGGGGGCCAGGCAGACAGGAGCCCCAGGTGGCAGGCGAGGCAGAACCTGGCAAGGGGGAGCCCAGTTCTCCCCAGACCACCTCTCTAGAAATGGACAAGGAGCCACCACGTCTGGAGGCTCCTCTGGGTCTCATTGTGGGCACCGTGTGGCTGAGACAGCCTCACCATGGAGGGGAGCCAGAACTCTCCCAGGACAGGGCTTTTGTTTAACACCGTCAGTCTGTCTGCTTTTGTTGATAGATAAAGACTATTTAGGGAAGAGCAAAAAGAGATATTTTTATCATCAGCAGGATGGGACTCAAAAACACTTAATGTAAAGATTTAGAGGGTTGGGATCTCATTTTGTACTCCGTGTTGAACAGAAGGATGTAGCAGGGCATTCACCAGTGTTACAAGCACCGGGGAAACGATCTCCTCACTTGACTTTACACACTCCTGCGAGGTAGGCAGGGCGAGTGTCAGTAAGTCCATTTACAAATGGGGAGAATGAGCTAGCAAGAGTTTGAACAACTGCCCTGAATGGTGACCCACAAAAGGAGAGCTGGCTCAGACTAGCACCAGGACCACGGACTAGAACCCTTTTCCGCAGATTCGCTCCCAATGTGATGTGCTGCCTTCTAAGCTGTTGGGCCTGCGAGAAGGGGAAGGTCCAAGCTGCCAAATTAGGAATGACCTGATAGCCTTAGGGGTCTTGGTGAGGCTGGTCTTGCAGCACCACGCCCTCACACCAGCCCCCCACAGCCACACTCTGTCCCTGAGCCCAGATCTGTCTGCTGCTTCTGCTTTGGCCAAGTCATTAGAGAGGATCATTTTGGGTCACTCTTTTCTAACGACAAAACACTCCCTTTGGTTACTCGATTAGAAAGACCGACAGATTGAGTGACAAGGAAAAGTTTTTGATCTTGCTATTATAGTCACCTAATTAAAACGAGATGCAGACGCTCCAACATCTAGTAATTTTCACCTCACTTACTTTGGCTCCAATTACAGCCCTTCCCCGCTGACTTACACTGTTTAAATTACAAAGTCAGAAGGAAATATGACTATTTACCTGTTTCTATTCATACATATAAGTCTAACACATTATCTTTTCTCCCCAAGCATGAAATGTGATCACAGGCCTTCTCTTCACCCTGGAGACAGGAGAATAAATCTTTGGTTCTTAAATAAAATTAAACACCAGGAAGAATTCAAATCAGCCAACACCTACGTCAATGTTTAACAGGCAGTTTTACTCACACACACACACAGTATCTTGTCCCCAGAAAAGGAGAAGGGTCTTCAGAACTACTCCAGCATTTGGAATCCATCTTTAGGAATACATAACTTCCTTCCGAAGTTAGCCAGCTAAGGACTCTGACCCTTTAGATCAGAGAAAGTTAATTGTTTCCAAAGTTGTTACCTTTATTGAGTAGGTAATTATGCAAATAGCATCGCAAGGCAGTTGGAATTACATATATGTTTTATACCACAGCTACCATAGTTGGTTGCCACCACTCTTTCTTATGAACTAAAAAAATATTTCTGTACTAACAAAAGGCTTTGTGGACTGCGAACAGAGCTTCAAGTGTCTTCAAACAAGCAAAACAAGAAACAAAAAGCCCAGGAACAACCAAACACAAAGAGAACAGTGGGGTTCTCAGGAAAGTGTTTGCTTTCTTCTCTGAGTGGGATCTGTTTGAGGTCCGTGCCAGGTGAGCTCTGCCCAGTGACTGGCCGGGCCACGCTGCCTCCAGGGCAGGAGGGAGGCTGGGTGCCCCCTCCGGAGAAGATGGCACTGCCCCCCCACCACATGTGCTCCCAGCTCATTAACTCCAGGAAGGTGATCCTGGAGGAGGAGGAGGAGGACAGGTCCCTAGATAGGGGTGATCTAGGTCTGTCTCCTGTCAGAAGAATTTTCTAGGTACTCAACTAAATCATTCCACCACTGCCATCAGGGGTGAAGATTGCTCAGTTGGTACTCACAGTGCCAACGTGGCCTTGGGCCACCATGAAAAGGTAACAGTGGGGTTTCCTCATGCTCTGCTCCCTTCACACTGACTTTATGTCTTCTGTGAGGAGAGGGCTAGGCAAATTCTTCCCCCTTTGAGGTATAGGCTATTTCTTTCTTTTTATTTTTTCTTTCAGTTTTTGGCCCGGGGCTGGGTTTGAACCCACCACCTCCAGCAAATGGGGCCTGCGCCCTACTCCCTTGAGCCACAGGCGCCACCTGAGGTACAGGATGTTTCTTCCTCTCTGCTCCCCGTTCCTCCTAGGTTCTTGTCGGCTTCTTACGTTTCTTTTGTCCTCCCTGAGACTCAGAGAGGAAGAAGCAGCTGCAAAAGCCGAGGCTTTTGTCCTTCCCCCCACGGAGGCAGCCTGTGTCAGGGCCCTGAAGTGGCAGGGCGCTCCTTGAGAGGGACGGTCGCTGAATTTGGCTTTAGCTTCATCTTTCCCTGCTTTGTTGACAGGTCCTAATAACACCACTAGCAGCAGGGCTCGGCAGACGCAGGAAGGAAGAGATGTGCTGTTTAATGATGGCAAAACATTAGAGCACAATGAGCTGCAAATAGAACGTGTGCACCTCGCCTTTATTTTGGGGACTTTATTGTTGTAAGGCTCTCTCCTGGGAAACGCTGTAGGAGGCTCTTCCCCTCCAGTGAAGCAGAGTAATTGTGTAACCTGAGGTGTCCCCAAGAGAGCTAAGGGGGTGACGTCAACACACAGGTTTCTGAAACAAGACTACATTTTTATGCCGACCAGGGCTCAATGGATCCCTTCTCTTCAAACTTTGATTTCTGTAAAATGGGGATACTTATTATACATATTGCCTACCTCTCTGGGCTGTTAGGAGGATCCAGCAACATAACCGGCAAGGTGATTCCTGCCAATTATGAAAGGCAACCAACACAAAATGATGCTGTTATTACTGACAGTCGGCAGCCCTGCCCCTCTCTGCGGGGTACCATTTCACTTTTCGTTTTTAATTAAATAAACTTTAGCTGTATTATTGAAATCCACACTTTGGCATTGACATGGAACTAGATGTACAAAGCGTTCAGTATTCACGCCAGAGAACTGATACTGAGTTTGGTGAGAACCGCCTATTTTTCCACCACCCATCACCGGGCAAGGGCAGTGTACACCAAGAGAAATACAGGGATTGACTCCCTCATGGGTTTTCCATTGTCTCTCTCATCCGAGGAACCCCCTGGGAATCCTGCTTGAGTTTCTCTTGTGTTGGTGTTCTGGCACTTGGTATTTTGTCCAATGTCACCCATATTTGTTTCTTTTTCTTTTTGCTGAAAACCACCCATGAAAAATGTCTCTGATTTCGCGGTTACCTACTTTTCCCGTTTATTTGCTTCCCCTTATTTGGAGCATTATTGCAGCCCTGTAGCAGAACTGATGACTTGCTCTGGAAATGATGTTAATGATTCTCAAGAGAGTCTTCTATCTGAAGGTGATTAGGAAGAATAAAAAAGTTGTTAGCCACCCAGCCAGTGTCATTAGGCTGTCAGGAACCTGCGTCCAGGCTTGTCCACAGCAAACACACTGGTTCCGATCTCTGAAACTATACTTTATGGTAGTTCACTTTTGAACAGGGAGTGCTTAGGTGCAAGCAATGTTTTACCAAGAAACGGCAGTGCCTATGGCTCAGTGAGCAGGGCGCTGGCCCCATATACCGAGGGTGGCCGGTTCAAACTTGCCCCTGGCCAAACTGCAACAAAAAAATAGCTGGGCGTTGTGACGGGTGCCTTTAGTTCCAGCTACTTGGGAGGCTGAGGCAAGAGAATCGCTTAAGCCCAAGAGCTGGGGGTTGCTGTGAGCTGTGACCCCACAGCACTCTACTGAGGGCCACAAAGTGAAGACTCTGTCTCTAAAAAGAAAAAAGAAAAAAGTGTTGAAAGCCCTCTACAAGAGGCTGCCTCTAGCAGGCATGGGTTCCGACCTCTGTGACATTTTTGGTTATACACACCAAGGGGAAAAAGCCCCATGCTAGCATTTGTGTGTGCACATGTGTGTGGATGTGTTTGCAGAGGAGGATGAGGACCCCCACCCCCTGCCACTCAGCTGCCTCTCTTGATTTGCTCAAATTTCATTTCCATTTACTGGAGGGACATCTGCACATTTTCCTGCCCAACCTCATTTAATGCTCATTGGTTCAGCCCTAACCCTCTGTTGAGGTCAACCACCCCCCACATCCAAGCATCCTGGGGGTGGGGGGTAGAGCTAAGGATATACAATACTCTAAATGGAATATTGAAGATCCCCATCTGTCTGGCAGTCCCAATCAATAAATGTGAGCCCTTTCTTCCCACTTCTGTATAAGAGACACGTCACCACTTGATTTTAAGACAAGCATGAGATGTGGGTTTCTAAGGGTTACTGAGTCTGAGCACCCAGCTGTCACAGTGCTGAGCCAGGAAAAGGATTATGCTCTTAATCACGTTATTTGGTTACTAAAGGGTTCTTTTAAATTCCCGTTACTCCATTCCCTCAAGCGAAATACACCAGTGTCTGAAACTGGAGATGCCTTTCTGACACCTCCACTTGCTGAATGACTTTTGTTGAAAGAGCTTTTGTTCAGGTAGTAAAGCCTAGGCCCTGTGGTTCAGGGGCATCTTGCTTGGCCTGTGCAGGAACAATGAGACCAGTTTGTATCTATCTGACATAGCACTTAGGGAACTGGTCAGGTCCAAGATGGCCTCATGGAACACCTAGCCTAGTGGCTCTCCTGGGATGGCTGGTCCTTAAGGGATAAAAGTCTAAGAACATTCTGTAGAAACCTCCAACCTTATAAAAATCAGCCAAGCAAACAAACATAACAATTAAGAATATGGGTTGTCAGAGGCAATTTTTGTGTCTGAGCAGGGCCGTCCCTGGAGCCCCAGGTAAAATGCTGGCTACATCTAGTGAGCCTCTGTCACCTCTACCCCAGACTAGCCCCCTAAGCCACCAGACTCAGCTACAGCTTGCACTGCAGGGATTCTTTGCTTCAAACTCACATCATCCAAGCTTCTGCCCACCACTTGCCTTGGCCCAAATGAAGGAATCTGGGGTGCCCAGCTGGGGAAGGTGGGTGTGTATGAGTGAGGAGCTTCCTGGGAGCAAGGTGTGTGGAGAGAGACGGAGATGCTGTCTGCTCTGGGGGTCAAGCCTTTCTAGATAGTATTGTTTCAATCATCTGCATGAATGGGGGTAAGAGACAAAGGATTTGTCCTCAGAATGTCTGCTCTGACACTAGCTTTGGGTCATGAGCAAATCCTTTCACTCAGTGGATCTCAGCTTGCCACATTTTTTAAACAAGAGTCGGACTAGCCACCGGCCATTCTCTCAGTTCTATGTTAAGAGATTTGGGGATCCTTAGGCAGGGCAGACCTGTCAATCACATAAGATGAAGCTCTTTTGTCTGGCAAAAGAGAAGCCAGTCATATAGCTGATTCCTAAAGAATCTGGAGTGCGATGTGAGTTTTCCCTTGTATTACTCCTCCATACCTGCCATGTTGTTTAGTGCACTGCCTGGCTGGCCTGCAGCCTCTCCCGGGACCAGTCTGATTCTCATGTCACCACCAGGTAACTTTCTAATGCACACTTGTGTTTCTTGCTTAATATTCTCCAAAGCCGGGAGCACACCTGTGCCCATCACCAAAATCCTAGGTCCTTCCAGGTCTGTCCCCACCCCTTTCCCAGGCTGGCCCTGCTAGGCTGTCACAGACCCTGCCTGAGCGTCACATTCGGTGCCTTTGCACAAGTCGTCCCCTCTGCTGGGCTGATTGTCCAGAGTACCCATTCTGTACACAGCAGCTCCAACTTTACCTTTAACTCCAAACCCTGGGAAGCTTCCTTAGGATTTTGCTGTCACTTCTGAATGATAATTACAAAGGCCCTGCCGATCTCTGTAAATATGGAGGCAGAAACAACATTCAAAGTTAACTTTGTGCCTACCAGTGTCTGGCATAATGGATGTAATTCAGGAAACACAATTGGAAATGACTTAGGAAAAGGTAACTGGGCCAGGCCAAGAAACCACGCGAACTGAGGCATCAGCCAGCAGCTTCCCACACTCAGACTGACCTACAAAATATTAAAAAAATTATTGCAGAAGGTCAGAAGTAAAATACCATAGCTGAGCACTTATTTAAATAACTGTTTTAAAAATACCCTGAAGGGGAAAACCTGATCTAGGCATTTTACAATGCTAGTTTGCAAAACAAAAATCAAGAGCTGCATCCCAATATACCTCCAACCGTGTCTCTGGGTTACACGAGATAAATGCTAACCCGGAATAAAAGCCGGCCCCCTGCACCTTATTAATATGTAAAAAGGCTGAAGTCACATCTGTGCACGGATCTATTTTTAGTGGACCCTACATACTAAAATCCTAGCCTTGATCTCTTAAACTATCAAGTCTACCATAAATGTTTGATGACGAACAAGCCCATAAAAAGAAAATGCATAAAATGAATAGAGGGAGCTAATTCGTGCTCTGCCTTTTAATTACCAGTGGCTTTTGCTAAAATTCTGCTCTAGGCTGGGTGCAAGCATAGAAAGACATCAATAATTTGGCAAGGGGTGGCGGGGTGTGGATGTTGCAAACAAATACATCTAACTACATGTTTATGCTTTGGAAAAGCAGATAGAGGTAAAGGAAGAGAGAATTGTACCCAACAGGGTTAGGGGGAGGGTGGGCAGGGGAGCCCCTAAAAAAGGGAAAATTAAGAGCTAAATAAAAGTATTCAGGACACAAAAGATAACGTAGAACAGTCTGGTTTTATTACTTTTAAGTAATAAAGAGCCTTTTCCTTGCTTTTTTTTTTTTTTTTTTTTTCCCTTTTTTAAAACATACATTAAGTGGTGAATCAGATGTTAGGGGATGTGGAAATGGAAGAAAAAAATCGGTGACATCACAATATTTTTTACAACTTTACAACAAATATAACTCTGAGTTTGTTGCATCTACCAGTGTCTAGCAAGGGTGGAAAGCAAAGGCACACTCGGGTTTATGGACCCTCCCCCCACACATTGTGGGGAAAGCAACAAGGGGGAATACTTTAGTGCAGAAGGCCAGATCCATACACGTGGGCATTTCAGGGTTAACCCTGCAGGTGATGGGCTGTGGGACGTACAGATGTGGGGTGTAAGTTCTGACACAGGTCTTCACACAGCAGAGGCAATGATGCCCACAGACCCGGGATAAGAGAGTCGCTTGTGTGGACAGTGGACACTGCACCATCAATACTCCTGGGTGTCAGGCGTGGAGAAGGGAACAGTGACATGTGCCCATCGTCTTTCCAACTTCTGCATTTTTCAAGAAAACTCAGGAAAACGTTTCAGTTTCTAGAAAAGACTTCCAGGGTTTCAGAGGACAGAGTTCATAGGAAGTGAACATTGATTCCACTAAAAAAACAAAAGTGTAACAAAAACCTACCCTAAGCAATAGTAAAACTGCAATGGGTTCTGGGAAAGAGGGCTGCACGCTCACCTTGAGGTACACACCCAAGTCTCACTGATTAAAGAGGCACCACTGTTTTGCTTCCAACTCAAAATTGTCCCCGTCATTTTTCAACTTTTAAAAAAAATGACAAAACTAAATTTGATTTCCAGATCAAGCTGGAAATAAAAAGAGACAAAGAGATCACCAAATAACTGTTGTAAAACAAACAACAATAACAATGCTCACAGTTCATAGTATGTTGACAATTCTTTTGTTCCTGATAGCGAACGAAAGTCCCTTCTTCTGTGGGCTTGAGCAGGTGAAAACCAAGCACCCCCCAACCATAACAATAAAAGGGTAAAGAAATGTAAAAATAATAAAAATAAAAAATCCTTTGCCCCATCACTGGTTGTTGCAGCATCCTTCGCGGTTGGCCTTGTACTTGGAGTTAATCATGTGCCCCAGCAGGGACCAGCCTGCCTGCATCTATTTCCTCGTCTCTTTGTGTGCACTGCACAAGAGCGCTGGGCTTGGAGACTCCTCCCAGGTGCCTCTCAACCACACACAGCGTGTTTTCCAGCCAGTGGACACAGTAGAAATGAGGACTGGGCCATGCCGGCTAATGAGGCTATCACCATACGGCGATGATCTAAGGCAGGGGTCCTCAAACGTTTTAAACAGGGGGCCAATTCACTGTCCCTCAGACCATTGGAGGGCTGGACTATAGTTTAAACAAAAAAACTATGAACAAATTCCTCTGCACACTGCACATATCTTATTTTGAAGTAAAAAACTAAATGGGAACAAACACAATTCACACCGCTTCATGTGGCCTGCGGGCCGCAGTTTGAGGACACCTGATCTAAGGGAAGTGGGGAGCTCTGGAGGAAGAAGGGGGATTTTTCCACCCACAACACTGGGGTCCATGCTTGGTAGCACAGCCAAAGGTGGTCTGAGTTGGCACAACTAGAAGGCAGTGTGAATTGGAGGGCAGGGGCTGCCTGGCTTTTCCAGGCTGCGGCGGGCCAGCCATCACCACTGCGTTCTTTTTCCATCTGCTTGACTCTGCTCTTCTAGAGGGCCGGATTGGGGGAAGGGGCGGGGGTGGGCTAAATAAATATCTGCATTTATTTCAAAAGGGGGGAAGAGTTGATCATAATGACAGTTTACAAGTGTACACAACTCAAGGTGTAAGGCACAAATTTACATGTGGAAAACGGGCTATTCACAGATGTAACCCCACAAAAAACCCGTGTGATTAAACCCTTAATTTATGCAAGGGAGCAAGCAGCCAGCATAGTAATTAGTTCACACCATTTGCGGACTTTGTTTGCTGTCTCACATGCAAGGTGAAATGAGATGGCGGATTATAAACTGGTGACTTCACAGAGACAGAGGGAACCATGGACCAAGCCATCGCCGGCACCAGTGGGACCAGTGCCATTCTAGAAGCTTCGCTCCTGGTTGCTTCAGAAGTTAGATATCTGGAAGGACTTTAAAGTAATTAATTTTTTGCATGTTTATAGGCCAGAAACCTGACCGGCAAAGTAACTGGTAGATTTAAATAAATATTCCCCTCTTCACGTTCTCCTTTAGCTACAGATCAAACAGTCCAAACACAAAGCTCAGATTTCCAGCTCCAAAGTATTTACTCAGTGAATTTATTGTAAAAATAAAGAAACTCAATTATTCCAGTTAATGGATTTCACGTTAAATAGTTTAACTTTCAATGGGCTTTCTGAAGAGCTGTTTGGAGGAGGATATGTGGAAGAGTCCTTTCCTTAAGGAAAAAAAAAAAAGGGTGAACAATAAATAAAGAGTTACTTGCGTTAACCATCACGTTATTTCATTAAAAGAGAGGAAGGGTAGAACCCATGACATAGTTGCCCTACATGGTCTTCGTCTGCTAGAACAGAGAGCTATAACACTGGTGGGCTTTCACAGTATCTGCGCATAGTAAACTTCTGCCATTGTTAAAAGTCTGAGTTAGAATGATCAATGATTTCTTTATTTTTTGTCTTTTTAGATTTTCATGATTTTTTTTTTTTTTTTTTAAACATGTATTTGTGTTTTGCAAGTCTGGGGCGCTAGCCCAGTTTGGTAACGCCCATGCAGTCCTGGACATAACAAAATGTTGTAGTTGCTGTTCACCGCTGTGTGGGTATGGTGTGTGTGGGCGTGTGTGTGTGTTGTCTGTGGGTGTGTGCTTTTGGCTCATGTTTGTGATGATAACTGAAGTCTTTTGTGGGTCCCATCTGGTGTGGGGTGTGGGGGAGAGTGAAGGAAGAGGCTGGAGGTTGAGTCCCCGTTGTCACAAACCTTCACCCAACCTCGTGGCCCAATTGTCGTGAGACCCCCGTGTCCCAGAGGGGAGGCCCCAGCGTCCTCGGCTCCGCCGCGGGCCATCTTGGTCTGGTGGCTACTGGAGGCAGCTGAGAGCCTGGCCGAGCTGCGCGGGCGCCTCGCTGGCCTCGCCTGCTGGTTCACACCCGAGCCCCTCCCCCGGGATTATGTACACGCGTCATTGGGCTTCATGGATGTGGAAAGGGGAGCAAAGGAAGGTTTGGGGGGAACGTCCGGCTTTAGGGAGGGTGTGCGCTTCAGCCCCGACCTGGTCAGTGAGTTGTAGGCGTTGAGGCTGGGCTGCCTCGAGACCGTCACGGCCTGGCCGGACGGCTGCGCGCTGTGCGCCTGGATGGAGTCCACCCTCTGCGGGGCGGGGGGCGGGTTGTCTCCCCGGCCAAAGCTCTGGTTTCTGGAGAGGTGCGAGGAGTTGGAGGAGTTAGTATTGTTTCTTTTGAGCGTGGTGGCCTGGTGGCTTCTCGTGAGCGAGTTCGTGGGGTAGCTCCTCTTATAGTCGACCCCGTAGGAGGAGGAGTGGTGCATGTCCAGCCGCTTGCTCAGGCCGTTCTGGGACAGGGAGGCTCCCGGGGGGCCCAGGGAGGCCTCCCGCTGGGGGACTTTGGGGGGCAGGCTGTCCAGGCTCTCCACGAGGTTCACCCCGTGGTTGGGGCTCTTGCTGCTGAGGTGCTCCCTGATGGTCTTGTACTCGAGCGTGGCGGCCTGGTCCTCCAGCGCCATCTGGGCCGCCTCGCTCAGTTTGGGCTGGTCCACGTACTCGTGCGGGTAGCCCTGCTGCGTGATGGGAAGGACCACCACGCTGGGGATGTGGCTGGGGGAGGCCCGCAGCGGCAGGTCCGTGGGGATCACCGGGGAGCCCATGGGGGGCATGTCCTTGGTGCAGGCGTTGATGAGGTTCTGGTTGCGCTCCCACTCGCGGCTGCCGCGCTGCGGCTTCCGCTTCTGCTGCAGCGTCGGCGTGGACTCCGGGGTGGGCAAGGCCGTCAGGTCCAGGTGGTGCTGGTCGGCCTTGATGAGCATCTTGGCCGTGTTGCTGGGCGTGGCCAGCTTGCCGTTGTGCATGAGCGGTGTGAGGATGGCCTCCGGCTTGGGGTCCTTGGACTGGGGGTCCCCAAAGAGGCCGCTGAGCTTGGTGACGCTGCTCATGGAACCCCGGCGCGAGTGGGTCAGCTCCTTGTCCTTCCGCTGCACCACGGCCACGTCTTTGCGCCGGTGATCGCAGACACAGTACACGATGATGCCCGAGAAGACGGCCCCCATGACAAAAGCCAGAATGACAGCGATAGCCAGGAGGGTGACAGGAACCAGCTGGTCGTGGCCTTTGAGGTAACTTTCCCGAATTACTCCTGCAACAGACAGGCATATGGTGTTAAGGAGAGGAAGGCACACCAGGGGCTTATTTTTGTTTGCGTTCACCCTGTTAATTAATAGCAGCAGTGAGTGACAATAGCACCTCTGCATAGCTTGTCTCCAAGGCTCAGCTTGCCAAACATGAGCTCATTACTCAGCCCCACCCCACCTGGAGGTGTGCAAGCAGACTCCTTTGCCTTCTGAAAAAGTGCTTTGCACTCTCTGGTTTACACTCTATCTACTGGACTTCCCTCCGTGGAACATGGCAGGATGCAGCTTTCAAAAGTCATTTATCTCACTTTCTCTCTTCGTCTTTCAATTTTCCCCTCACAGAATTGAGATAATCAAGATATTTTGAATTTGGAGGAAGAGGCAACAAATTATGGCCGTTAAACGATCACACAACCCTCCAGACTTCCAGTCCGGGTCTTTTCTGAAGACCTCCTTGTGGGCCCCAGGGTCTCTGTCTGGAAAAAAATATGTTTGCATTTCAAGCTACTAGAGGAAGGATAAGAAAAGACAGGAAAGAGAGCCAAGAGAGTGTGCTGTTTTTTAAAGAAAACAGTTAAAATTTACACATTAGAAATGTTTATGCTGGGCAGGGCCTGTGGCTCAAGGAGTAGGGCACTGGCCCCATACACTGGAGGTGGCAGGTTCAACCCAGCCCTGGCCAAAACCGCAACAACAATAAAATGTTTATGTTGATTTTTCATCGCTTCTCAGAAAACAAACCCATGCATACTTAGTTTCAGGTGAATAGGCTGAATATTTGAATGAGTTTCTCTCCTTACTGGAACAGAAAGAATATTTAGAAAGAAGACCATTTGGGGCCTAGTAGTGGATATGAGAAGCATCAAATTCCATCACCGTGCCTAGAGTTTGTTGTCACGGTGAGCTTCTTCAGCAGAGCTAATCTCTTCAATTTAATAAAAATTATGTGACTATACCCGTCCGTAAACTTACACTCCATTAACCAAGATGCTGCTTCAGAAGAAGTAGCTCGTCTGGCTCCTGTTTAATCAGCCACCAAGCTGAGCGGCTCTAATCAGATGCAAACGCTGGAGCTGTTTTATTTTTTAATACCAAGTGAGAATACACATCACAATTGCCAGATCTTAAGTGCTTGATGCAGTAGCTAAAAAATTAAATCTCAAATACCTCAATTCCTGCCTCTGGAGAGTGCAAGAACACGAATCCATCAGAGCACTGCATGGGCTGAGGATATGTAAACATTGTTCCTATTATGGAAACCATAGCAAGACAGAAAATGTACCTTCTCTGGTCTCCAGAGACACATTTTTCATCTACTAAATCAACTCTTTCTGGAATATGTTTAATGTATTTTACTGGCAGATATCCGTGGCACAGAATTAAAATGAAATGAAATAAAATCTCTACCCTTTCTCAAACCCACAACACGCAACCCTGAAACTTCTGTTGAAATGTTTTTCTATGTCACAGCTGAGACCTTGAATAAATGTAGCTCTGTCACGGGGGTTCTTCTGCTAAAATATTTTGATTACTAAAGTGATGGCTTTAAAATCCAGAAACCTGAGACTGAAAAGCACATTCACTTTCTGTTTGTTTTTGGAACAGTCCTCTCCACCTCAATTGTGACATCACAGTTGGTAGCTCTGGAAATGATCATCCTGCAACAAAGGATTGTGACTTCAGGTATGGGAATAAATAGAAGGAACAAGTATTGCTCAAGAAACAAAAGAGTCTGTGATTAAACAAAAGACACTTGGTAATGAAGGGCAGTTAAGGCAGTTCACCAAGATGGTTAAGGCTGATTCCAAATGTGTATTTAAAAAATATTTCCAGATTTATTTTCATGGGCTTTTAAGGGGTAGAGACTAGAAGCAAAACACAGCAGAGAAATTTGGCTATAACTCATACTTTCTATGTGCGGTGCTCCCCAAACAGCAGGATACCTTGCATTCAAATATGTCTTAATAGCTATTCACCAAGGAAATGTGCTAATGAAAATTTCTTCCTTAAATTTGCATTTCCTTGTTGTTATGCTAAATAGCAACTGATTTTCCTTCAATTTTGATCATGCATGGGGACTACTGAATATCATTTTTAACCACCTACATATAATTGCACAAAAAATGTACACCTGTGAATAAAAAGGGTTTAATTTCCCTCATTGATTTCAGTTGGAGTCTAACCCAGGCTAGATAGACCCCACTGATAAGGGGTACTAGGTAACTTTTTCATGGCAGTAAGTATTTCATGGAGTCCTTCCAGGCAACCATATTTAGGGGGGATAGTGTCTTCTCGGTAAATGTGTAGTTATGGTAGAAAGATACTAACAGTTGACTCTGGCATTCAATTTAGATTGCCCTCTCAGTTTAAGAGAACATGCAAAGAGTAAAGTTAGAGAAATTCATTTATTTCATTGGGAAACTACAAAATTTTCATATTTATTCATTGGTTCTTTACTTTTAGCTCCCAAATATCATTCTTCGTTCATGTCTGAAGGTCCTTAGTTACTGCAGACTCAAGGAAACCACTTGCTCTTTCACTGGGGAAAACTTTTTTAGTGAATGATATTTGAGTTCAAGTTTTTGGTTATTAACAAGTCAAGTAGGATCTGACTTTTGAGGGAAACAGGGTCTGGGACATCTCCCCCTCCCCATCTCCTTTTGTTAACAGTGCCTTTGAAAACATTTCTTCATCTCTTTATCCTTTAGATATCCTGGGGTAGGAAGGGGAGGGGGGCTCCCCTCATCTGCTTGTGCAAATTCCAAAGCATCCAGAGTTAGAAATAGATCAGAGGTTAAGGTAAAGAAGATAAGAAGGTCCAAGTTATATTTATAAAGGCTTTCAAAACTTAAAGCCTTCTCCTTAGATCATGAAAAAAGTCAAAGGCACACTCACGGAAATGATCAGATCAATTTGGGGGAATGACCACTGTGAAGGATTGAATTCACCAGACTTGTCAGAGACGCCCCAGAGAAACAACTAAAGAAGAGCTTCTAAGTGCCTGGAGTCTGAGGCCCCCAATTTATAGGCTGGGGACCTTATGGCAAGTGACTCAACATCTCTGGGCCCCAGTTTTTTCATCTGTAATGTGGTTTAACCAAACTCAAACAAAATGAAGAATAGGAAAGAGCTTAAAATGCTGTAGTTTGTTGGGCCAATCAAAAGAAGATGCGGAGAAGTGGTGGGCTAGTGGCTCAGAAAGGGTTTCCAAGTGACAGTCATGGCTGCTCCACTCGATCTTGGTCTCCCAGGGAAGAGGGGGACATGTGCTTCCAGCTCCAAACTTGTGCTGTCCAAGTGCGGCCAAAGAAGTGAGATGAGATGTTCAAGCAACATAAGAGAATATAATTCTCTTTCAGGACTGCCTATACCTCTTGAATTTTAAAATAATACAACAAAAAGTGGGAAATGTTGAGCAAAATGCATCAATTATAGTTAGATTCCCAGTGGAGTCATATTCCTACAATGAACTCCTTGAGGGCAGGCACCATATTTCATTTGGGTTTATACCCCTGGCCATCCTCAGAGCTCTTCATTGGATAACTGTACAATGATGGTTGAGTGAACGAGTCTTCAATATACTGTAGAGACATACTTGAATGAACATCTAAACTTGGTGGGTCATCTCTGGAGTGACTATCAACTTGCTTTTGAAGTCACAGAAATAAATTACATCTCCAAGTATGTAACCGGAGATAGCTTAGTAGCATCCTTCAGAGAAAGAAAACAAAATCTACGATATTCAGTATTTGCTTAAAAAATAAGATGTGAAACTTTTTCAAAAATGAAAAGAAATTGGTTCCGGGATAGTTTCAATGAAATGAGTCAATGAGGGCAAATGGGTTATTTACAAAACCTGAGTACTCCAGTGGACTTGAATATGGTAGAACACCATATTCTGTAAGTTGAACACCCAAGGGACCCTAACTAGTTAACATACAGAGGTGGTCAACATAAGGAACTAGGCCTACTGTACTGATACATACAAGTGGTGCATGTCCAGTCTATGAAAATTAGGTCAACTTATGGAGGTGGTCATTGTAGGGAGGTGGGCACCTATGGTGGTTCTGCTATAATTAGAAACAAATACACCTCTGTAGCAGGCAGCGGGCTGGAGCTGACAGGAGCACTGTTGCTTCAGATGCTGCATGGAAGCCTGGGGCAAGCGGAAGGGCCTTTGTAAGGTGGCACACTCTCCTCCCCAGGTGTCCCCTCACTGCTAGAGGGACAATCAGAGTTGCCTTCTCTACCCTGAGGTCCTGAAGGGACTTCTGGCACCACTACTCCCCGGGTCCTCTGTTCTCATTGAATGAAACTGGGGCATCAGTAAGACAACAGCATCTGAAAAAATCCTTTGCATTGATTCATTAACCACCAGTTAGTTCTCACCCGTCATGAGGTGCTAAATGGTTATTCTTTCCACTTTCCTATTGCAGGAAGCAAGGCATACAATGGCTTAGAGATTTTACTGAAATCATACCTTAAATTGGCAGAACTGAGAAAGAATAGAATGCTGTTTTTTTTCTTCCCTCTGAAGTGAGAGAATTTTCAGATGCTGAAAGGAGGCCTCAAAGAGGCAGTTGGAAGATTATTGGAGGCCAAAGCAATGAAAAGATTATGAAAGAGCCTTCCCCTCCATCAGCAACATGTAATTCAAAATAAAAGCAACTGTAAACTCTAAAAAAGAGGAAGTTCCATGTAGTTCTGACCTGTCTTATGAAGATCATGTGAATAATTTTGAAATTATCAAACACCAGGTTCTTTATTAAAAATATGGTTTTAATAGCCCTGCTTGTGAGCACTGGTCTGTACAGGGAGCCCAGCGCCAGGCCCCTAACTTGGGGTTAGATTGTGATCTTCTCTGTATCTTTACTATCACCTTTCTGTATAACAGGTTTTTTTGGTTTGAGCATCTTTGTAACTGCTGTCAGCAAACATTTACTTGAGTGCACTAAAGCATTGAGCTAGGTGTTGGGGACACAGGGTCAATGGGAGAAACACGAGTACAAGAGCAGACAGGTGCCTGTGCACAACTCCAGCCAAGAGTGGATGTGTCACGAGGTACGTCACTTCTACTTTTGAGTTAGACCTTAAGAATGGCATTTAAGTTAGGCCTTAAGGGTGCAGAAGATTTCACCTGGAGTTTGGAAAGCAATGAGGACCAAGGCTTGGAGAGACGGAAGGTAAAGTCTGTATTCAGTAATGGTGAAGAGTCTAATTCTTTTCTATTCTCTTAGGTTGTAGGCATGAGCTACCCTGCCTTCTAACTTGCTTCTGGACTGTTCCCTCTACTTGGAATATTACTGCCCACTTGCCTGCTCATCAGATCCTATCTCTAGGTCTCAGTTTAAACAGGGAAGCCTTCCACAACTCCTCAGACCAGGTGGTCTCTTCCTTCCTCAAGTATCCCCAGAGCTCTTTGCTTCCTCTATCCTAAAATCATCACACACCTGTTTTTCTCACCTAGAGAGCTCTAAGAGTAAGGAATTTACCATTGAATCCCCAGGCAGAAAGGTGCTCAGTGTCCATCTGTTAAGTGAACAGCAAATGAACACAAGAATGAATGAGTGAAGGAAAAATGAGGGTTAGAGCTGGAAGCATTGTTTGGGAGCAGACTGGGAACAGCCTTGAATGACTGAAAAAGATGTTCAGAAAATCTGTCAGTTTGGAGGGAAAGTTCTTGGTTAATCTATCTTGTGAGCACTGGCCTGAACAGGGAGCCCAGCGCCAGGCTCTGGGACAGTCAAAGGTCTTCTTGGGTCTTCTTGCTTGAGAAAGCTGCCTTTCAGTTGCTCAACTCCAACCTTGAATTCATTACCAAAAAACTATGGGCTTCAAAGAGTCAGCATCTTTGCATCAAAAGCACAGCTAGTCTACCTGCATCTATTATTACTGTTTTTAAAATTAAAACTCTCAGTCGTCAAGTATGCGTATCTTCTGCACCTTAACCATAGAGCTGGGAGATGTTATGTGTCCTATCAAAATAGCAAAGCAAGAAAATACACAAATACGGAAAATCAATCGCACCTGTTAAGCTAAATAGCAAGAAGAGCCCTACCCACCCTCACTGCGATTATCGCCCCAAGTGCCCGAGACCCAGGCAGCCACTGGCTCAAAATGGTGAAGTGTGCATTTTCCCTCTCAGCCACTCACTGGGCTGCCTGTTTCTGAGCTGCTGTGATATGATGGATGTGTCTGTCTCCATAGCGAAGTGATTAATAGGCATCTGTGTAAAGCGAACCCAGTGACCACAAAGACAACAAAGCCTCTCTGTGTCTTTCAGAGAAACGTGCAAAAGCAAAAGGGAGGATGGACATTTCCTCCATCGCAGAGCCACAGAGAGTTTGTGTTGGGTCTGAGAGCTCAGAAAGATGGCAACGCACCAAGAAAGGCCCCAGAGCGGGAGCCCCTAAAAATAGACTCTTGATTCTGCTTTGGAGTAAGACAAGCCTGCAATTTCCTTGAAATCCTCATAACAACTTGGGTGAATGAAATCTAACAACTTAATTTTTCTTGTTTGAAAATCTTATTGTAACAAAATGCCAGCCAGGCTCATGGTCCGGCAAGGCAACACGAATGAATGAACTCATCTGGAGCCAAGAGTCCCTGCCACTCACCATGCAGGGCCTGCCTTCCTCCCGATGAAGCAAAGAAGAAAACAAATAGGGGAAACCCCTAACTGAAGACAGTTTCTTCTCAAAGCCACACCCCAGCCAATTGAGATGACCACAGTGAAAGCGAAATGGGAATTCTCTGCGGTTATCTCGGCGGGAAGCAGCCTTCTTCTTGTCTTATGGCATAATGTGAACCAGATGGCTTAGGAATACACTGCCATGGAAATGGTCTCAGAGTTTATAACTCAAACTTTCCTTTTCCTTTAATTTTTCTTCTTTCCTGGCAGGCTGAAGATTAGATGCTGGGAGGGCCATGGTCTTTAAGATGTATAAAGTTAAGACTGACTGTGCCAAAGCAGAGGCAGCTTCCTGGCCTGGCTATTTAATATCCTCAGTTCAGGAGCTATTTTAAAACTCACATACTGAAATAATGCTTACTGTGGTTGACTCCAGGTGAACCATCGCTTTGAAAGCAAAGTTTTTTTTTTTTGTTGTTGGGATGTCATCATAGGAACAGAGGGAGAGCATGAAACTTTACATTTTTTGAAGAGAAGAAACATCTTTCTTTTTCCCTCTGTGCCAACCTGAGTGCCCCGTTCCTCCCCTGCTCCACTGCCTTAGACAACACTGGGAGTGCTGCCCCCAGAGCACGGACTGATGTCTAGACTGGGAGGGATGATAAGATAATATTTGAAAGCCTTGCCCTGGAATGCTGGCTTGTGGTTTCATATGTTAGAACTCTTACCATCCCCGTAAAAGTGAAAATTATTTTATTTTTTACTATTATTTTTTTCAATGATTATTTTAGATAGGCCAAGATGTAACAGGATTTGCAAGGTGTATTTTCCTGCCTTTGGAGGTTTTCTTTCTTAGTAAGTCTGGAAACCCAACGTGATCTCTGAAATCGGACACAGCATTTTGACGTTCCACTTCCTGGTCCCCTGTTCTTCCTTTGCTGTCTCAAAAGGCATCAAATCCACTCAATGGGGAAGTGGATCTCCTTGTAAAATTGTGAAATTTGGGTGATTCCATTATTTGGGGTGCTTTGATTTTTCTCTACAAAGCAAAGATAAAGGGAATATGAGGAAAAGGTCTGTTTTCATAGTCAGTTTTAGGGGTATTAAAACTGCCAACTGAAACGTGCTAGAAGTATTGCTTTCGGTTATAAATGAGGCTGGGTTTTATTGGTTAAGAAAATAAACTCTGAGAACATAAAGAATTGGGTTTGAGGCTTGTCTCTACAAATATAACTAGCTGTGTGAGTTTGGGCATGTTACTCAATCTCACTAAGCCCCAGTAGTGTCGGCTACAAGATGAGCATTATTGGAAGGATTAACTAGGTTAAACAAACGAACATATGTAAACCAGTTGGCATTGTACAGGACACATGTTAATGCTCAACTAATGGTGTTAAAAGCAGGGTTTCTAAAATTTCTGACAAGTTGCCTGCTTTGTACAGGGTCCAAGATCGTCTGTTTTAAGGCCACATTTTGGTTTCGATTATGTTAGCCAAGGGAGGAAAAGTAAGGATTAAAAAATATAACAAAATCTTGAGTAGCAAATAAGACAGCACATCACCAACTTAGAAAGTATTCTAAATCAGTGCTACTCAGCACCAGCACCACCTGAACTTATTAGACACACAAGTCCTCAGGTCCTACCCTGAACTTATGCGTCAGAATCTCTGGGTTGGGCCCAGAAACTTCTGTTTTAACAAGGCTTCCAGATCATTCTTATGTTCACTAAAGCTTGAGAAATGTTGTCCTACATTACATGAATAATATTCTAGAGAACTCATCTAGGTGCTTAGCTCTAAAATCCAGCCTTCTACATCACTGGGGCAAGGTTCTACCAGACTTTCAAAATGATCTGTTACAATAACTAAATGTACAAAGTCTCCCTTGATGTTCAAAGTCTTTAGTCTCATGTGTAATTTCTTCACTGCAGTTACCATTACTCTGACAAAGAATACAAAATCAATGTTATTTTTTTTTTACAAAGACAAACAAATCCCTAACACTTTCCTTCATACCTGACAGAAGTGTGTAATATGGCCTAAAATACTAAAATACTGTGCTACTTCCCTGGCACAGAACCAACCCAATTTGCTAGCACTAAGCCTGCCAGAAAAATGTTTGTGGTCTCTTCATTTACCCTGGCTTGGAGGGAGATTTTTGATTCTGCCCATCTCTGTGACAGTGGCCTTCAGGTACTGGTTGGTACCAGAGAGCACAGAATTGTCCTAGATCAGGATCAGCCCAGTCGTGATTGGGTCTCAAGGGCAGACAGTAGAATATTCAGCGCTGCCCACTACTGGATAGAATAGGCTCCTTCAAAACACTGCATCTAGTACCACCTTGGAATCTCACAGCCACCGAGTGACATTTGAGAATGGTTCAAAGGATGCCAAAATCTTTTCCTTCTACCTCTGCACGAATAGACAAGAGCAAAGAAACTTGGGAAGCTCCTTTTCCTTTGTATTCCTGGATAGAAAAGACCTCATCTCATGTTTCATTTCCCAAATTAAGGTCCTGCTTTATAATAATGAAAATGGCTAGCACAACAGTACACTCAACAGAGCTCTGCCCTTACAGATCTGCTGAGTTGAACGGAATCTGCAAATCCATAGAATTACATAAGATATTTTAAGTTCCACTAAATTTCTGCTGTGTGCTTTTAAATCATGGAGCGCAAGACCCATCAGCACGTAGGGTATATTTATTACCTTAACTAATACCAGATGACTGTGTCCAGTGTTATCTATTATTTATGAATAACAAAAGGCTGGAAGACTGGAAATGACAAGCTTTAATATGCCCAAAAGGTTAGGCATAATACAGTTTGCTGCCTTATAAATTTCTCGACACGATTTTCTCCCATAATAAAGCATGGTCAGTGGTTGACTATATACTGAACTTCCATTATTTGTATATAGTTCATAATGACTACCTTGGACTTCAGTGAGGAAAATGTAATTGCAGATAATACACGTTTGAAAGGGAATGCATCCTTTAAAAAAATAGGAAATTTAAAAATAGAGTGGAAAAATTTTTATTACCCCATTAAAAATGAGTCTTTTTACAAAGATAGTTCCCAGGCTTGTAGACTTACAAGAGCTTAAGAAATAGTAATTAAAGATGACAAACGTTCACAGTGCCTGTAATTGGCTTTTTGACATTAAGATCCTGTCTTCTGTGCACCCAGTATATTTGAATATACCTAACTGCATTCCAGTCGTGGGCCTTTCCATGATTTAAGGTGCTTATATGTGGGGAGGTTCATGTAGTTCCCTGCAGCCCTCAGAGCAGCCCCTACACTTGGTAAAGCTCATCTCTTGCTTGCAGTCTGCATGTCCTGGGACCAGCGAATGAAGGCAGCCACTTTCCCCTTGCTTTCTCTCTAGGGCAATGCCATATGCATTTTGTATTCTGGGAAAGCCCAGCAGCATTTGAGGCCATCCTCATGTGTAATGTCAAGAAAGGAAAAGCTATCCCCAGGAAATTACCCGGTTTCCATTGTTTTGCTCTCTGTAGACTAGTTGATCTAGGGAGAACTGAGGTTTGCAAAGAAAAACTCCTAATAATTCTTAAAAAAAAAAAAAAAACTTCATAAAAAAAGTTATCAGAAAAAATTGAGACAAAGCTAATAATTATTTTTCCATAATTGCACATGATCCAAACAAGTCGACTCTTCACAATTTTTTTTGTTAGGACAAAACAAAATTTAGACGAACACAGTACAGTTGAACCAATTAAGGAGCAAATCTGTAACTACTCCAGATGTTCCGTTAATAAGATCACGCCTAACCTAGTCCCTGTAGTCCTTGAAAGTTCCATTAAGCTGTCAGAAAACTTTGTCACTGTGTGTGTTTTTGTACGAAAGATGGGAAAGAATGGAAGAGAAGAGATTTGAAGAAGAGGGTGGGGGTGAAGTGTCATGTCAAGGATGATGTGGCTTGAAAAGTGGCTACAGATTAAAGGTAAGAAGCGCCTCTAGAAGGCAAATTGATTTCTTTAATACTCCAAGGTTTAAGTTGCTGTTTTAAAA
Organism: Loris lydekkerianus; assembly: GCA_963574355.1. Classification (NCBI taxonomy): domain Eukaryota; kingdom Metazoa; phylum Chordata; class Mammalia; order Primates; family Lorisidae; genus Loris; species Loris lydekkerianus. The sequence continues at coordinate 19,626 of CAUYPK010078942.1, read as the reverse complement.
GCAAAAGTTCAAGTCTCTATAATCATAATTTAAGTCCTTTGTTTTTTGAGAAGACAGATGTTAGGTGAGAAAGAAGTTCCGCGGACATCTCTAGAAAAGAAAACTCAAATGCTGGTGTGCAGATTTAGACAGGCAGGGAGATGAAACAGCTTTCTACATAGCTGACATTTAAGATTTTTTTTCCTTCTACCCTTTCCACAATAATCTCATCAAGACCTTAGACAAATTCAGCAAGTTGTCAAGAGGATACAAAATTAATTAGATCAAATCTACATCTATGCCCGTACGGCTGAAAGTACAATTACAGCCTTGCACACTGCTTCCCACCCCTCCCCACGTGCACCACACACCGAAACTGCCACGTCTTCCATCTGGGGGCCTAGCGCTTGACCTGCTGGCACTATCATTTTTCCCAGTCCCTCAAAGAACAGTCATAGATTACCAATAGATTCCTTTTCTGGCCAGTTTTACTATTACTATAGTAAAAACAAACAGTGGCGTCATGGGTTGTGTTATTCCTTTCTCCTGGCCCCCCTTGATTTCAAAATCTGTCCTGTTTGCCCAGTCAGTCACATGCCATGAACCACAGTGTTTTAACTAACGTGAGAGAGAAGCCTCGAGTTTGGAGTTCAGCTTGCCCGGGGTTCTACCCAGGAAAACGCACCGTCCAGGAAAATGCCAGTGATGTGTAGTGACAGATGCTTCAGATCCAAAACCGACACAAAAATCCATTTCCCAAATGCTTTGTGTGTATGTAACAATTACCTGTGTGATAAAACCATCGACTTACTACATTTCTATCATCTTGCAATCTCTGTCTCCGTCGCCCCGACCCCCATGCACCCTCCTTGGGTCCCTGTCTTCCCACACTCCACTGTCTGCAGCTAGGACCAAAACACCTTAGCATGGACGTAGGCTCCAGGCTATGGTTTCAACCTCCATTCCCCTCCTGGCCCGACATACAGTTGCCCGCCAGCCTCTGCCTCTTTCTCATCACACTCTGTACTTCGACAGTGTGGTGTGTTGGTCACGCAACTTGGAATGGCCTCCTTCCCCTACTTTCCCCTGAAATCCAATTTTTCCTTCGAGACTTTGCAAGGCTTTTCCCTGGCCTGCCACGGGGTTAGTTAATCCTTCCTTTATGCTTTGCCTGACCCTCTTTCTTCAAATTCTCGTATTCTCAGACTTCATTTTTCCCGGCAGTTAGATAGGAGATCATCTCTGTGTATCCTCTGCTACACCGTAAGCTACTTGAATGCCAGCTTGTGTTGACTTCCAATCAGTATCTGCTGTAACGCTCAGCATAGGGTTTACACATGGCACACGTCTGCTAAACTTTGAACACATGAAGAAAGAAACACAGGAAAGATTGCTGTTCTGCGTCTCTTTGCAATAGGGCTATTGTTATCTTTCTTAAATTCTTATTTTCTAATGCTTTCTGAATTCTTGTTTGTTCCCTCCAAAGCCATGAAAATGAGAAATGAGAGGGGGGGAAAAAAAAGGAAAAAGAAAAAAAGGGGCATTTGTGTAATTTATGAAGGAAAAAAATGCATTTAACATAACAGCTGATACAAACTAGAACTTAAAAAGTGCCAATAATTTTAATCATGTTATGCTTCTGTTTGACTTCTGAGCATTACTCGCTTAAAAGTGACATGTGAAAGTCTGCTTTCTGTGATAATCTTTTGAATTACTCTATATTTCACTGATAGCACATATATAACTTTTAGTGATTTATTTCTGAAATTAAGTATGTTTATAACAATATTTTTCACACAATAAGATTTTTACTTAGACTCCTCTGATGGGAGTTCTTCTAGGTTTCCACAAGTTAAGAGTGCTAATGTTATCTAGACACTAGATGTTAGGCTCTAATAAGTTACTGGCAATCCCTTTATAGGATTGCCAGGTGGCAAAAAATATACAGGACTCCCTGGTAAATTTGAACTTCAGATAAACAATACATTTTGGTTGAAAGTATATACCATGAAATATCTGGAATATACTTACACCAAAAATTATTCAGTTTTATCTCAATTTTTAAAAATATTAGTCAGGTTTATCTGAAATTCAAATTTAACTGGGCATCCTATATTTTGCTTAGCAACCCTAGGCAAACAAGGTGGTTCTAATGACTTCCACAAACATTTTTTAAGCCCACTCTAAACTTCTAGAGATTAAAATAGTTTAACAGAGAGAAATAAAAATGATAGTAAATAAATCTGTTGGGGAAGGTGTAACACAATTTATAAACACATACAATACTAGTGGACTGAATTTTAAGAACTGTATTTCATTTTACATAATCAACAAAGACAGTGGCTTAAACACTGCATTTCTCATGAACTTTGGAAGGATACCTTTCCTCTAAACCTTGGAAAACAGAAATAAATAAACTCTGATTCAAAAGAGTTCTTGGAATCATCTCAATCAATCCCCCATCTCTTTCTTAGCGTTCCTAGTCTCTGATCTTGCACGTTTCTACCCGGGACACTTAATTTTCGGTTAAGAGGCAGTGGAGAGCCTGTCCCACAGAGTGTGCTCCCTGAGACAGAATTCCTTTCTCCAAAGCCTCCTTGAGGACTTCCTTGCTGTGCCATCACATTTAAAAATGCCTATGATACTGCAGGCCTTACTGATAAAAGCAATGCAGATTAATATGAGCAGATTTTTTTCAAAGCTCAATCTATTAAAAAAGAAAACAACAACCTGAGTTTGCCAACATTCCCACAAAAATTGTGAATCCTGTATCGACCAAGCCTCATTCTCCTTGTCTTCCCTGTCAAGGGATATATTACTGCTATAACATTGGTCCTGAAGGAAAGGACTAAAGAAAAAGGGGTGGGAAACTGTTTCAGAGTGCCGTGTCTGGATGTTTTCAGCCAAGTTGTCTTCAGTTGTCTAATGACATCTCCTGAAGTCTGCTGAGCATGATTTGTCTGTTCCCAAAGGCCACGGTGGCCAGAAAGGCCTCTAGGTGTCCTTTCACGTTCGCCTGTGCTCCTTCTGTCTGGGGGTTTGGTGTTTCTTGGACAGGAACTATATGTCTACCTCTAGCCTCTAACTCCTTACCGGTGTCCAAACTGTGCTACAGAGCCAGTGATGAATTTCTGCTTGAGACATCTCTGAGAGTGTTTCTGTCATGGTAATGTTACCAATGAAATGGCGGGGAAAATCCGGCCCACGTTTAGAAGTCAGGAAAAAAGAAGAGGCCCAATTTCTCTTCCTTTCTTACTGTCTATACAATCCCTTCATCTGACTTGATAAGAGTCAAAAAATTACCTTCCACACTGGGAGAACTGGGATTCTTTAAAATCCCCTATTTGTTAGACATTAAGCATTGAAGAATGTTAAGCTACAAGGGTAAGATCTTACTAGGGGTAGGATCTACTCACCTAACATGGGACTTCTCTGCTCACAAGATAAGTCTGTGAACAGACAAGTCTGTTCACAAAGAAAGCCTGGTTCTGGGGGTTTGGGATTCAGTATAAGTAAAGTTTCAGTAGGAGAAAGGTCAGGCCAGGGGAACATTCCGTAGTGCAAGAGCCCTTACGGATATCAGACAAGTAGCAGAGAAGTAAAATGCTGTAGGTAAACTTTCCCTAGGCCACAATTTGGGTTCTAACTAACTGCGGTCCACACTGGGGTGCTTGAAGCCAGGGTGGGAAAGAATCTTGCCAGATGTTTTTAACAAGCCTAGAGTGGCTAATTCCTTTTTAGTCTAAATCCATTTTACTTTAAATTCCTACATAACCAAAGTCCCCATCCCCAATCACAAAACTCAGCAGTTAAGAAAGAAATCAGAAGAGAACTAGACATGTAATTGTAGGGCTCCCTTGGTTTTGCGGCACTTACTTGCCCCACCAACAGGGGGCCAACAGTTACTGTGTCAGAAGCAAAGTCTCGGTAATGTTTAGCTCTCACTAGACCAGAGTTACTGAACTTCAGTCATTCAGCTACCAATACCATAACTTTACTTATCCCGTGAGTCTCACCCACAATATTATTTAGTTAGGATTTTAATATCCCAAATGGCTCCTGCATTAGTTTTTACTTATTTAAATTGCCTCAAAATGTATTTCAAATGGTAACTTTATGCTGTTATCATAAATAGAAAAATGCACACCACTTTTCATAGATCGATGATAACCATAAAAATAAAATTGTCTGAGAGCAAAGCATTGTTAATTCCAGCTAGATTCAGCTGTAAGACAGAGCCCCAGCCTGTCTCTTTGGCTAAAAGGGATAGTAGCAAGTTTAGGGAGTGGTTAATAATGATGCACCAAACTGAGACGTTTCCCTTGACATAAGGTGACTGAAAGAGCAATATAACAGGCATAAATTTCCACTATCTGACTCAATATTCTTAAAGGCTACAGTGTCCCCGAATCACCTCCATCATGCCAGGTAAAGTGGCTCCTTCGCTTTGGAGACAACACTTCTGAAGGCTACAGTGCATTGAAAGAACAAATAATGGGCTGTGGAGAGGATTATTGATAAATTCCTAGAGTTCCCTTCAGGATTGTTCGATAGCACAGACAATACTCATCATCCTTCACAGACCCGAGGAATCCTGCTGGAATATTAATTCCCAAAACTAACAATAGCTTACACAAATAACTTGCATGTTGGTTAAATCATGTTCAACATTTACTATACAATGGAGTTTAAATTACTCATTTAATCTCAAATTTAAATTGTTTTACATCTTTTTCTCACCTGTAATGAGCCTATGTTCTTGACTCAATGTAATAATGTGACAATGTCTCACTTCACAGGTTTCTCAAACACAGATGCGAGTTATAGTTCTGGGTTTTCAATCGAATAGGGACATCTCCTGATATATTTGCTATCTCATGTACTCTCCCTATAAAATAAAGTCTGAAGGCAGGGCTTTTCCTCCTGTTCAGCATTTATTCCTGTGTCCTACTGGCAACGGTCAGTGTTTGCATTTTATATTATACTGCACAGCTTTCTGGGCAGCTCTGGGCATGGTTAATTTCTAAAATATCTTAAGTTTTCTTGGAAATCAGGTTTTAAGATATTGTTACTTTTGGTAAGAGGCACACGAGTGTCTATTCATTTTCATAGTGTTTAACCTAAAAGAGAAAGCTCTTTATTTTCTTCTGCTGTGGGAAGGGGTGGCGGGGAATAAGCCTGATCTAAAAATAAACTTGATTTCTGTCTTACTTATAGGTAACTAGAGTCCCTCTGTAACTACCTATTACCACCTCAATAGTGACAGGGCGAATAAATAGTATGTATTTTCAAATGTGGCAAAACTAAGAAAGAAGTTGCCAGGGACACATCTCATCTATCAACTTGCCGATTAAAAGGCTTGCTCTGGAGGCTCCAGACATCTAGGGACCCAGAGATAAAACAGAGCAGTTGGCTGTGTTTTCACTAATGAATCTCGGGGTTGAAAGATATCAGGCAATTGTACAGAAAAGCAGCAAGGACAGGAGACATTAGACAAGGCCAGCAGGGTAATGAAGGGCAAGGCCAGTTACTGAGACAGAAAATTACTTCATTTTCTATGATAATGCTCCCGTGTCTCCGCAGGCTTTTTCTCACACTTTGTTAGTACAACTATATCTACACACAGCACCAGAACGCTACTCACGGCGTAGAAGGGAAGAGCCTTGGAACATTCCAGAGGGGCAGAGGGCTGGGGTCTGTTATTCTGAAAGGGGGAGGCTGAGAACAATGGCAGCAGAAGGGGGTGAGACTGGGAGGTGAGGAGCGGTGTTCTGACGGAATGTGAGGGACGCATGGGATTAAATCAAGACGAAAGACATAGCAAGGAAAAGAAAGAAAAAGGTAGCCAACATACTCTGGAAATGCAGAATTGTTTGGAGGGTGGAGCGGACCAAGATCAGGACCAGCTCACTGGCGCTCAGCGAGACGGCGGGGTAGAGCTGTAGGTTTGCTATGATCATTGGCCTTTTTTTTTTTTTTTTTTTAGTTTTTGGCCGGGGCTGGGTTTGAACCCGCCACCTCCGGCATAGGGGGCTGGCGCCCTACTCCTTTGAGCCACAAGCGCCGCTGATCATTGGCTTTTTTTTCAGTGGCCAAAATAAAAAGGGCATTGGACACTTGACTCCTCCTCAGCTAGCTGGTCAGCAGACACAATTTTTGCTTAGAGGGAAAATGTGAGGTATTTTAGAAACAATTCCAGAGTATATTTAGCTTCTAAAGCTGGGGCACACAAATGTCACATTCTCATGAGACAATAGACCCAGTACAAAGGGCACTGGTCAGAGGCCCTCAGAAAGCCCAGGGATGCTGATACACGGATGTGACATCATTGAGGCACCAACGCCGGGGAATGAGAAGAAGCGAGGGCATCACAGATTGCTTCAAGTCAAAGGACGTCATAGTGAGTCAGAAAAGGAACGAGACTTATCCAACAGAATAACGCCATCACCAGGTCAGGGCACACAGCGCTGGGCAAAACGAAACGAAAGCTTAAAACAAATCATGAACATTAAACAGAACAAATAATTGGGAAGAAAATGGACATTAAAATCATAAAAACTATGATCCAAAGGAACAGTAAGCTACACCTTTTTGGAACAAATTTCTGCACAACAACTCATTGGCATTGCCCCGTCAAACGCATAACCGATTGTCAGAAATCAAACTCCAATTTGACAGGACAAGGCAAGGAGTTAATGGCACAAGAACAGTGATCATGTTAAACACCCATGCAATCATCTCTGCCACCATTGTCTGACAATATGTAGACTGCTTCCAGCTTTGTCAATATTCATAACAAGACCCCAGAGAATGAGCAGTGCCGAATTTTGAAATGATCTGTCAAAGTGTTAATTGGACTCTTCGAGAACCTCCAGTTCTTGGGGGAGTTAACGGCTGGTGAAAATTCACACTACCCCTCTCGGTGAAGTGAAAAGAAATTCACTACTGCCAGCAGCTAGCTATTGGGTTGGCATGTATTAATGCTTTACTGGAAAGCTTGTTTGTTTTTTTAGAAAATTGCAGTGGGCAAAAACAAAGTGATTTCTACTAAGTTGTCTCTTTCTGAGAACACAGCCAAGACTAACCCATCTGAGGGCTGAGCCACACATAACAAATAACGGCGCATGCGAGGCCTGTCGGCAGCCCAGGCAGCTTCTCCTCTGTCTGGGGCTTCCTTGGGAGTGTACAAGGAGGAACCCTTTGAACCGAAAGAGGCTGATAAGACAATACTTAAAAAAAAAAAAGATTTGGGGCAGGGCCGTAACAAGAGGAAGTTTATAGAAGAATAATAAATCAGTTAAAGGGGCAGGCTCAAGAGCAAGACCAAACCGGTCACATCTTTACATTCTGGCTTAGCAAGTAGAGCTGCACAGCGCACAGCACTCTCAGGAGACAGGAAGCGAAAGAGGATGAAAATTTAACATGCGAGTCTGCCCCAGAAAACATTCCATAAAAGTAAAGATGGAAATATGCATGCAGGACTGGCTGGGGGAGGGCGCGTTAGAGACCCTCTTCCGAGGGTCATGGTGGCTGCTCTGCCCTGGAAATGCTCACCCCTGCTTGGATGAAACTCTTGAAAACATATAGAAGTAAACAATTCTGAATGGGGGGAAACAGCTCAGCAACATAACTGGGCTTTTCAGTCTCTGATTTACAAGACTGTTTCTTGGACAAGTAAAGGCCTCTTTGGTTTGCAGCTGCAACAAAAGTAGGATGTGTTACCAGAAGCAGCAAATGGCGAGAAAAGAGATGACATTTCCTGTCTGCAGTTAAGCAAAGAAAGCAAAGGAGAATTTAGGACAGTTCACAGTAGAGTCCCTTTCATTTAGTGAGGCTTCCTTTCCGTTTTAAATGCATAGCAATTCTACTTGATTAAATAACATATTTTTGTTTTAGCTGTTGTCCTCTGAGGGCGGTTACAGTACATCTGAGGACCTCAGCTCTATTCAAATTCAGCACCAGGCGAAAGTGAGAGATGTTACCAGCCAGAAAAGACTTTGCCTTGCTGTTTCTCAATTCACTGATTAACAGGGCTTTTACTTCAATGACATCCACTTGCCAAAGCCGAATTGCGTTCCATCACATTATGATGGGAAAAGAGGGCCCAGAAATCACAGAATGAGACTGAGAAGGTTTAAATTAAGGGAACTCAGGAGCCAGCATCTGCTTTGGCCAAGCCACACCTCTTTTGGGTACAGGAAGCTCAGAGGATGTGTTATTTGTTTTGTGTGGTTTCTCCACGGTCAGGGAGTAATTTAGGATCAATCCTGGAGCCGAGGATTGGGTTGTTTTCAAGCATTGTGCATTGGAGGATTCAGCTGGAAGCAGTTACACAGTCCTCCCCACTTTCCTCCCTCTCTCCCCCCAGAGGAAGAGGCATTTCCAAGGCCTTACCCTTCTTGTCTTGGTGATTATGGGAAGACACTGCCCCCAAAGGGTCTGTGTTGTCGGGTGAATCGAGCAGGTGCTTCCAGTCCAGCATTCCTCCCCTAGACTCATATCCCTCTCGAGCCGCCGAATCTGATGTGGTGGTGCTGGGCCAGAGGGAACTGGAGTGGCCTGTGTTTTCATCACAAATACAGTTAAGGAAAACGTCACTGGAGAGATCCAAGTTCCCTTTGCTCAGAGGCCAGGAAGGAGGTGGGACGCCCACGCTGGCTGTAAGACTGAGGCTTAGTGGTGGTGGGGTGGGGTGTGTCCAGCAGAAGGCCCCTTGGAGTTAAAGGATGAAGGGCCAGATCCTCTCCCTGCTGCTTTGCTGGGTGGGCTGTGGGGAATGACTGAACCTTTCCCTGTACACACGATGGGGGTAAGGACAGACAACTCCTACTGTTGGGAGGATAAAAATGTAGTGTTCTAGCACAGTGCCTGGCACATAATAGGTGCTCTAGAAACATTACTGTCCTTCTTTGATATGCCCATGGTCTCACTAGCGACAGAAAGTGTCCACTCCAGGGATCCCACCTGTGATTAATGTGGGACAGGTTTACGGTAGTGGATGAATCTTGGCCCCTCACAAACAACGCAGCTGCCCTGAGCCCCTGCCACAGAGGCACCCTGGTGTCTGGTCTTCAGTCTCAGCATCAGGGGGCATTCCTCTTTCTAGGAGCAGTTAATGCTTTGAAAAGGGATTAATGGGAGGGTGGTGGTGGTGGTGGTGGTGGTGGTGGTGGTACCTTGGCTCAAAGGAGTAGGATGCCAGACCCATATGCCAGAGGTGGCGGGTTCAAACCCAGCCCTGGCCAAAAACAGCAAAAAAAAAAAAAAAAAAGGGGGGGGGGGATTAGGTAATGGGGGTAATGAAATGGAATGGAGGTCTCAATTCCTACACGTTATTATGGTTATGCCTTTTGTGTCTTATTCCAATAAAAATTAGTTTCAATTTTTGAGGCCTCACTGACAGAAATGGTTCAAACTAGAAAAAAATAGATTTTTGAGATCCAGAGAGTAGCTATCAGAGGAGAAGGCCAGAAAAATGGCTGGGTTGAGAGTTAAGGCAGAAACGCTGGCCATTTCCTGTGAATTCATTCGTGACCTCTCCCTCCATCATTCCACAGGGTTAAGTACAGAGCATATCAGGCACTTTGATCTAAGCTGTCACAATGATTTAAAGAAGCAGGACTACCTATTCTCTCTGGTAGGAATAAAATATAACCTTTCTGTGATTTTCAAGTGGAATCTTTGGCTTATTAAACCATCTTACCTACAGCAACCTCTTGAACAATTAAAAAAATCTGGGCAACTACTGTGCATATATAATGAGTGCCTTTTGTAGAAAATAGGACAAGCTCAGGGGAATTCAAAGCCTCCAGCCTCGGGCCATGAACACTATGTATGTGATAAGGAAAATATTAACCACTAGAAAGAAAGATTATCATCATAAAATATACTGCAGGTTTTTTCAATTATTATTGGAAGTTGGATTCCTCCCCAGGAGATTTAAGTATTACAAATTACAGGGGGAAAAAAAAAGTGTGTGTGTATATATATATATAGAATATATATGTTCTAACACAGTAGAACCTTCATATACTTGAGACCTTCCTACACTGACCACCTCCAATTAGTTGACCTAATTTTCATAGACTGGATGTGCACCACATGTACTTATCAGTACATGTTGACCATCTCCGTATCTTGACCCCTTTGTCACACTCCTTTGGGTGGTCAACTTACAGACCATCTACTGTGTGTGGCTATTTATTTTCTTAAAATGTTGCTTAGCAGAAAAAAGCAAGCCAAGAGGCTCATCTAAACTACAGGGACTTGTATAAAACCCTCAAAATGCCACACAAAGCTTTGGTAACAGTTAAGAGGTCCCTTTCTGCATGTAACTTGTCTGGCTCCCACACAGTTCCAAACATCCACTTTGTTGAAAATAGTCTGCCTCATATCCAACTGCTAAAAGCATATTCATTTAAATTCAAGGAATGCTTGACTCTAGACTTCTTGCTTTTACATTTCTGGGTTTCACAACTCATGAGACAGATCAGAGAACAGGCAGGAAAATCAGCCTGAAAAGTGGAAATACAAAATTTCCTTTATTTCCTTTCTGCTTAACATTGAGATTTAAACATAACCTCTATTTTTCTACTTCTGAATTCACTATCGCTCTAATAAAATACATGATTGGCCTACAAGAAGACAAGTTAGCCCCCGGCATAAGCAAACAATTAGAAATAGCTTTGGAGGAAGTTAGAAAAAGAGAGGAAGCATAAAAAAAATACCTCCCCTCCCAGTAGCAAGCTTTCTTTTACCTGAATTGATATGCATTTTTGAATGCTTTCAATTTAACTGTATTCAAGGGGCAATTTTATGGTAATACCGTAAGTATGTTTTAGGGAGAACATTTCTTAATATGGTAATCTAGGGGAAATATATGCCTAAGGGACACATTCTCTGTAGAAAGATTTCCTGGGCCATATGCTGCAAATACATGGAAAACTCATTGGTAATGGAAAGCTATGGCTACGAGAGGAAATTAACGTGGACCAGATGGCAGTTAGGTAGGAAAATGTTTTACACAAATGTGAGAAATCAGCATATTCCTCCTACCGCCAAAGTGTTAGTCTAATACCCACCACATCTTGATTTTCTATATGTAAATCTAGAGAAACCATGCATCTTATTTACTCAAAAAAAAAAAAAAAAAAAAAGAAAGAAAGAAAAAAGAGCAGCATGAGGTTTGTAATCTTTTAACCATGGGTGAGGATAGGGAACACATGCCAGCGGTAAATTCAACAGTCAGAGAGAACACTACCTGATTCTCAAAAATGTTAGAACTGCCACGTAAAACCACCATTAAGTAGCAGTCCTCAGTTTGAAATCAAAGATGTGTTATTATTACCTCTCCAGGATTAACAGAAATGCTAGTAGGAAACCATTTATATTATTTGTTATAATCTGACTTTAGAGGCTATATTATTTTTATGCATTCCCTAAAGACTTTGCAACCAAAATAATGCTGCAAAGATAAGCAATCATTTGTAGCTACGGTATTACATGTCAATAGATTTGGACCCTATAATTTTGTCCAATAGGAAAGGTCGCATTTTAATCAATGGAGTTTATGCTATATTATTCTTATAAAATACAAAGAAAGAGATATATTTTAAAGGTTAACATCAATGCATCAAATTGTTTCTCTGTATCTACATGTCATTATGATTCCATAGGTTAGAGACCCTTCAAATTATTCTAACCTATTAACAATGATTGTAGCCAATTAGACATGAAACAGAGACACTAAATCAATACAAGAGAGGGAGAGAGAAGGAAAATAATCAGAGCCCAATTCACTAAAAGGGGTTCTTGCACATGTTAACTGGTGCTGCACAGAGCTTTTGCCAAGTGGAAAGTATGCATGGTCTGTTGAAATGGTCCCTTTTCCAGAGTTGGGCAGGTTCTGGTTTTGTGACTCTGCACAGAACTTAGGACATGCAAAACACACAGCTAGAAATAGTGTGGGTCCTTTCTGGAACTTCGGGGTTGGCTTCCTTGTCTACATCTATGCTCATTAAAACAGCAATTTTGTTCTTCTGATGCTACAAAAATAGCACCTAGTCCAGTGCCTGAGCCATAGTAGGCACTCAAGGAGTGTTTGCTGAATGAATGAGTTAATTCTATTCTGGGCATTTTAATTCCCAAATAAGCATCCCTGGCAATAGTTTGTGGGAGTTGGGGGAGTGGGGGGCAGGAGTCTGCTATCTTTTTTTAAGTACTGTAGGGACCAGCCCTCATTTTGACGGTCAGTTAATCAAGGTCAGTTAATCAACTAACCACTTCACGGTGAATAGATTTAGCCTGAAATGGATCATTAACTGAAAGAAAAATTCTAGCTCTTCTCAGTGGTTTCTTCATCACAGAGACCAGGGATCAAGAGCTGAGAACAAAAGGGCATCGTCCTTTAAAGTGTTAATATGGAAGAACTGATAAGGACCTCTCCTTCTATAAAGGGAATAAGCCAGAGTCCTGGCAGGAGAGTGATTTTTTTTTTTTTTTTTTTCCATAAAAAGCACCCCGTGGTTTAATTATTCTATCAAATTACCTAGAAGTTAAAATTGGTCTTACTATGACTGATGAATGGTGGGGAGGTTGCTGGTTCAGTTAGTTTCAAGGTCTGAGTTTTTCAATATCTGATTAAGATTATTCAGTTATAGAAAATAATCGCAAAGTATGATCTTGGAAAAGAACGGATGCTAAATGGGTTTTCTTTCTGAAGGTGGGCTAAGCTAGATCACATCTGCCTCCCACACAATTTTTCTTCCAGTCTTTGGTATACTTTTTGAAGCATAGTAAAATTTGGTGTTCAATATTCTGGTTTAAATCCTAGATGAGAGGACATTAAAAGTGGATGAATTCTGTTGGTCCATGGACATGCCTCACTTTGGGGGGTGAAGGGGAAGTCAGGGATACTAGGCACAGGCTTTCTGTATCTGCACAGCTCCAGTTTCTTAAGACTTTCAAAGAGACTTTTTACTTATGCTAATTAGACACAGGGCGCGAGAGTTTGCATAGAGCTATTAAGCACATTTGTTGCCATCTTGAACTATTTCTTTGGATCATAAATTTGCACTGCTTTCTGTCCCTTCCTTTTTGTTTCTTTTCCCTTTTGCTTTCCTCATCCTGCTCTATATTTAAAGACTATCCTGGAACCATTACTTTGTTACATATCTCAAACACACAAACTATAAAATGGCTGTGTGTCATTAAAACTCCCAGCGGAGGGGCTTACATGAGCCATCATCATACAGATGTTTTTCATATTTTATTAAGAAAAAACACACGAATAGTTTACCCTAATAAACATTTGAGGATATTTTCAGAAATGTAAATGGAAGGCTACATGTCAACTTCTTGTATAAAGAGTTCAGAATATTCTGTTTATGGACTTGGTAGTTTTGTTTAATATAGTGCTTGTGTATTTCAGACCAAGAACAATGGGATAAATCCTGTTTGCACATCATTTCCACTGCGTCACTCTTCCTTGTATATGTTCTGAAGCAATCTCATTGAAAATATGCATAAATACTCACAGTCTTTGTGAGCTTGAAATTTCAATGGCCAATGTCGTACTATAGTGGGAAGTTTTGCCTAATAAGAAACTGATGTCTGCACCCTGTATAGATTTTCCCCAGCAGAGCCAACATTTTGAGGGATGGTCCTCTGTATCGGCTGAAGAGTTATAGTCTATATGCTATGAGCACCATTCTTGTATCTTGAATATACTTACGTCCAAAAGCAATTTCTTCTCCCTTATGAACTCATTAAATGTATTCACCAAATTCCCCAAGGCTGGCGTATTTCATGCTATGTCATGGATTAAAAATTTAGGACTCAAATGTCTCCCACATCAATTATCTTATATAGGCAGAGTGCTTTTTGAAGCATACTAAAATTAATAAACAACTTTAGTGAATTGGGGCCCTGAAGTAACAAAGAATCTGGTCCATGATGTTTAGTAAATGAAAACTATATGCTACCACAGGATGGATGACTTAAAGAATTAAAAAAAAAATCCATCAACTGACCATACACTGTGTTGAAAGACATTTCATAATCTGGTAGAGGAGTTGAAATGTCTATAAAAAAATAATGAGGATAAAAAATTAATTAAAAAGAAACCTAAGGTTTGAAAATACTCAAGAGGATTAGTGAAATAGGATTTCTCAGATAGATTTCCAGCAATATTAAATTATGAGAGTAATATCTTCCTTACCATTCAGCGCCACAAAGGAATCTGAAAGACAAAAGAGTAGGGAAGGTTACTTAATGGTTTACACTCTGCTTAGGGTGACTTATATAAAAAATGGGAACCAGCTAATACAGAACTCTGCCATTACGTGTGAGTCTCCAAACTAAGTGAGTGGTTTTTAATTCCTGCTTGTAATGGAAGGTGCTTCCTGATCCGTCAGGTTTCCGATCTCCCTATCTCTTCCACCAAGGGAGTTTCCTCCAAGTCACTGCCTTTGTCAGAAGGCAGAGAAAAAGCAAAAGTTAGCAGAAGAATTGGTAGCTGTGATTTTGAGGGGTTAAGCCCTTCTTTATATGCAGTTTTTGGCCGGGGGTGGGTTTGAACCTGCCACCTTCAGCATATGGGACCGATGCCCTACTCCTTTGAGCCACAGGCGCCTTCTTTATATGGAGTGACATGTATGTGGGTAATATTAAGTGGCATCTGGACCACAATGTCAAAAAAAGCACTTTTGTTTATATTCTATCTCATTTCATTCTCACAGCCATGCTATGAGGAGATGTCTAGTATCACAATCTTCTGATCTCACCAGGGGTTTTAGTTTGGAAATGAAAACAAAAACAAACCCCCTTCCCCAACTCATACCCGTATCAGGCAACATCTGTGCATGTAGGTGCGTGCTCTGTGTGTGTGGGGGGTCACTAAGCCTCTAAACTGGCTTTCTGTGATTGCCTCATGTCTCCAATTACTGAAACCCTCTCTGAACACCTGTGTGTGAGCAGGTTAACAGCCACAGTTCATGCTCTGGTAGGAGTGTGGGGTGAGGAGAAGCCTTGGGAAAGAAAGGCCCAGTGGCAGCCTGCCCCCCTGCCTGGCCAGAGCATCTGAGGGCCTCAGCAAGAGCAGGGGGGTTCAAGGTTGGGGGAAACACAAAAGGCAGGTCTAGGGGGTGTGATGGCTGACAGTGCCCTGGAAATCAAGAGTGAATCACTGGCCCTGAGGTCTCCCATGAGCTAGCTATCCAGGCCTCCTTGGATTCCTCGGCCTGAGAACATGGATATGGTGCGAGCTTATTGGTATAGTGGATGGTTTGTAAAGCCAGTAACAGCCACCTTCACATTTTTCACAGATTTCCCGATTCAATCCAAATCTGTATTTTTCTACAGATGCCCATACTGCCAGATCATAGAAATATGATGAAAATGATCCACTTATGTCAGCTAATTAAGCCTGTGCACACAAATGTGTCCTAAACCTGTTTCCCTGAAAATGAAGCTTAAAAGCACCAAGATGCTGAAGGCTCAGTGATCAAATGTTAAACCATTTCACTGATGTAGATGAATGCGCACACTTGTGGTCACACTGATTTTGGGGCCAAGATGCTGTTTCCTAGGCTCATTTCTTCACTCATTAATGTTGCATTTTCATTTGTAAATGAAAAATAAAACATGGCAAAGAATTTGGAGGTGGGGCTGCCGATAATCCTCTTTATGTGATTATATCTAATCTCTTAAAAAGATAAGGTAGAAAACGGAATGACACCTTAGAGTTTGAAATTTCAGTATTCACAGCCGAAAGATTTAGAGTTATAGCCATGATTTTCATTACAGAATCAAGTATCAGAAGGAAAACGTTTCATTTCCTTAGGAGCTATTATTTGGTGCCATTTTGAATGCAAGCTTCTTGATGTTCAGCATATGTGTCATTTAAAATAACATAAACTAAACATATTTCTGAGAGTATGGTATTATTCCTAATTTAGTATTAATAAAGATTTTTTTAGGAGAATTTTGATATTAATGAAGTCACTGGACAACTGGGCAGAATTTGACCAGGATCCTTTATACATATAAGGTTCTAACTAAAATATTGTCACTTAATAACATTTAAACTCTAAAAATCCGCATAGCAAGCCCATTCCTACAAAAAGGCTATTTTGAATCACCTTGTACTTATGGGTTATTTCTTTAATTTTGTTCTGTCACAAGTGTAATAGGCATAAATCTAATTTAAAAATAATTACTTTTGTTAGTCAAAATGTTCAAGAAGGCTCAAACAGCCTTCCTCAATTAAAAAGCTGAGTACCATTTTTATTATTTAGCTAAAAACGACAGTGTAATAGCACATTTTTAAAAAAACAAAACTGTCATTTTGTAATGAAAATGCTGACATAACTTACTGCTTTGCAATCATTAATATCCTCTAGAGTGAATTTGCTCCCCAGAATTAGAATAATGAAATTGGTGCCAGCACTTCTAGTGACAACATTGAGAGCACCGGCTTTAGAACACACCGCTTGCTTTATTTGATATTTAGAAGATGATTTCTGTTATTTACGCATTAGGATCAGGCACGCTCAATTCCACATGTGGGGTGATGTTTCTAGGCCATTTGATGAAAGCATCTTTGCCCAAAGATAAAATGGATGAAGGCTGTACTTACTGTGACAGTCTCCCAGACCATCTGTGTTACCACCCTCTACGTCCTGCTCAAAAGTCAGTCTGTAAGAACAGGAGGAAAAAGACAGACAGAAACAGATACAATCATGTGAGTCATTATTCAGGAATGAGTCTTAAGTTTCACTAAAGAAAGCAACACAGGCTCGGAGCCTGTGGCTCAAGAGGCTAAGGTGCCAGCCACATACGCCTGAGCTGGCAGGTTCGAATCCACCCTGGGCCTGCCAAACAACAATGATGGCTGCAACCAAAAAATAGCCGGGCCTTGTGGCGGGCACCTATAGTCCCAGCTACTTGGGAAGCGGAAGCAGGAGAATCCCTTGAACCCAGGAGTTGGAGGTTGCTGTGAGCTGTGATGTTACAGCACTCTACCCAGGGTGACATCTTGAGACTCTGTCTCAAAAAAAAAAAAAAAAAAAAAAGATATGCCCATGACCCGGGTTATATGCACATATGTGCAAGCCTGGATGAGTCCCCACACCCCAGGTCCTAAGCCTTGTCATCTGCATGTGTTGAAGATTCTACCAGGTCTACCTAGCAGTAAAGAGAGAAGAGGGCCCTGGGGCCTGTCAGGCTGGCTTTGCCACTCATGAGCTGCTGCCTAATATAGGGTCAACCAGTTTTTAATTATTTATTATAATTGTGTGGATTGACTGAGACCAACCTGACAGTCCTGCTGGTGACAGTTCCTTCTGACCTCTGTCCTCACTTGGAGGGGGGGATGGTCCCATTTACCCAGAATCTTTCTAGAAGTGATGAGATAATACCCAGGTAACCGAATAGTTGATGAGGGGGAGTTTCTCTTTATAGAAGTAATCCAGCTAGTGAAGACTAAATGACAGAATTAGAAGACCACTATTCTGGCTGGGCATGATGGCTCATACCTATAATCCTATCACACCTATAATCCTAGCACTCTAGGAGGCTGAAATGGGAGGACCCCTTGAGCTCAGGAGTTCAAGATCAGTCTAAGCAAAAGAAGACCCCCTCTCTATTTGAAATAGAAAAAAATTAATGAGGCATGGTGGCTAGTGCCTGTAGTCCCAGCTACTCAGGAGGGTGAGTAAGGAAGATCACCTGAGCCCAGGAGTTTGAGGTTGCTGAGAGCTAGGTTGATGCTACCACATTCTAGGCCAGGCAAGATAGGAAGACTTGGTCTCTAAATAAATAAATAAATAAAACCTCAAACCAAAAACTGCTTTTCTAACCCCAGTGACTTAGCGGGTAGAGGCATTGAACATCAACAGATGCTAATGTCACAAACAGGAAAATACTAGACTTTATGCACCCTACTATGGAAAAACGCAATACCTACTATAACCTACTCTTGCCAAAAAAAAAAAAACAAAAAACCTCAACTCTTAATCTGATCAGGTCTCTAGATTCGACTATCAAATTTCAGAAAATACAGAAGACAGAGAAATGTGTTAAACTGTATCATGGGTTTATAATCATCAAAATCCAGACTCTGTATAATCTGCAGGATACGTGATGTAATTTATTCAGTAATAAACTGCAAAAAGAAAAAAAAGATCAAAGAGGAACCTGTGGATTAAAATACATTTAAGGTACTCAGAGAAACCCCAAGACCTAACCACAAGTCTTCTGGAAGTGATCAAAAACTACAGTAAATTCTCAGGATATAAAATCAATGTCCACAAATCAGTAGCCTTTGTATATACCAATAACAGCCAAGATGAGAAGCTAATCAAAGACATAATTCCCTTTACAGTAGCTTCACAAAAAATGAAATACCTAGGAATATACACAGCAAAAGAGGTGAAGGACCTCTACAAAGAAAATTATGAAACTCTAAGAAAAGAAATAGAAGAAGATATTAACCAATGGAAAAACATACCATGCTCATGGCTGGGAAGAATCAACATTGGCAAGATGTGTATACTTCCCAAAGCAATCTACAGATTCAATGCAATCCCCATCAAAATATCATCATCAAACTTTCAAGATTTGCAAAAAAAAAAAAAAAAAAAAAAAAAATGCTTCATTTTGTATGGAACCAGAAAAAAAACCTGTATAGCCAAGGCAATTCTTAGTAATAAAAACAAAGCCAGGGGTATCACTCTACCAGACTTTAGGCTATCCTACAAGGCCATAGTGATCAAAGCAGCATGATATTGGCACAAAAATAGAGACAGTGACATTTGGAACTAAATAGAAAACCATGAGATGAAACTGACATAGCCACCTGATATTTGATAAACCAAACAAGAACATACACTGGGGAAAAGAATCCCTATTCAATAAACGGTGTTAGGAGACCTGGATAATTACATGTAAAAGACTGAAACCAGACCCGTACCTCTCACCACTTGAAATTGATTCAAGATGGATAAAAGACTTAAATCTAAGGCATGAAACAATAAAACTCTTCAAAGAAAGTGTAGGGAAAACACTTGAAGATATCGGCCTGGGGGAAGATTTTATGAAGACTTCTGGGCTCAGCACCATAGCTCAGTGGTTACAGCGCCAGCCACATACACTGGGGCTGTGAGGTTCGAACCCGGCCCAAGCCTGCTAAGCAACAATGACAACTACAACAAAAAAATAGCCGGGCATTGTGATGGGGGCCTGTAGTCCCAGCTACTTGGGAAGCTGAGGCAAGAGAACTGCTTAAGCCCAAGAGGTTGAGGTTGCTGTGAGCTGTGACACCATGGCACTCTACTGAGGGCAACATAGTGAGACTCTGTTTCAATTAAAAAAAAAAAAAAGAAGAAGAAGAAGATCTGTGGCAACTGCAACAACAACAAAAATAAACAAATGGGACTTAATTAAACTGAAAAGCTTCTGTACAGCTAAAGAAGCAACAACCAAAGCAAATAGACAGCCTTCAGAATAGGAAAAGGTATTTGCATATTATGAATCAGACAAAAGCTTGATAACTAGAATGTACAGAGAACTCAAATTAATCAACAAAAAAGACCCAACAATCCCATATATCACTGGATAAGAGACATGAATAAAACCTTCTCTAAAGAA
>CAUYPK010078941.1:0-71704 GCA_963574355.1 Loris lydekkerianus | reverse complement strand
TTGTTTGGTTTTTTTGGTGTTTCCTGGGGGTTGGGGGTGGAACCCAGGTTTTCCAATTTTTGGGGCCCTTTAACCCCCCGGGGCTTGCTTACCGGCATTGTTTTTTTTTTTTTTTTTTTTTTTTTTTTTTTTTTTTTTTTGAGACAGTCTCACTCTGTTACCCTGGGGTTGAGTGCTGAGGCATTGTTATAGGTCATAACAACCTCAAACTCTTGGGCTCAAGTGATCCCCTTGCCTTAGCCTCCCAAGTAGCTGGACCACAGGTGCCCACCACAATACCTGGCTAGTTTTTCTATTTTTATTTTATTTATTGATTTATTTATTTTTTTCTTAATTAAGTCATTTGTACATAGATCATAAATACATTTATGCCATTATGGGATTCAATGTGTTCATTATTTGTACAAATTGGAGTGCTTACATCCTACTAATCAACATAGCTGTCACCTCATTGACCCAATTACAGCATTAAGACATTTGTGTTCTACACCTGTTAGATCCAACTTGTACTTGCATTGTGCTCCATAGGTGTGGTCCCCCTGCTAACCCTCCCTCTATCAGCCCATCCCTCTTCCCTCCCCTCTCACTCCCCTTTCCTCCTTCATCTTAGGGTATAGTTGTGTTTCATTCTTCATATGCAAGTGTGAGTGATTCTAAATTGGTTTCACAGTTATTTATTTATTTTAGAGACAGAGTCTCACTTTATCGCCCTCAGAGTGTCACAGCAACCTCCAGCTCTTGGGCAATTCTCTTGCCTCAGTCTCCGAAGTAGCTGGGACTACAAGCACCTGACACAACACCCGGCTATTTTTTGTTGTAGTTTGGCCGGGACTGGGTTCGATCCCGCCACCCTCGGTATAGGGGGCTGGTACCCTACCTACTGAGCCACAGGCGCTGCCCAGTTTTTCTGTTTTTAGTAGAGGCAGAGTTTAACTGTTGCTCAGGTTGGTTTTGAAGCTCTGAGCTCACGCAATCCACCTGCCTTGGCTTCCCAGAGTGCTAGAATTACAAGTGTGAGCCACCATACCCAGCCTTGGATGTTGGATCTTTTGGAACTGCCCAGGAAGTAAGGAAAGAGAAAGACCTTAGAGGAATCCATAAAAGATTTTAATAACTAGAGTTCAAACCTGGGACAGTAGGGTAAAGATGATTTTCTATCCTGTGTTACTAAAATAAAACATTTGTTTAACAGTTGTCCCTACTCATGAAATATTGGAGTATTAACGTAGCTTGCTTACAAACTGTCCCATTATTAACTGTTATTTTTAAAGAATGTAAAAAAAAGCCTCTCTGCTCTAGCCACTCTTTAAAAGCACATTGTCTTGATGCAATCTTGCTGAAAGTTCACATAAGTACATGTATATGTTTATATTCTTTGACTTAGTAATCCTACTCCAAAGAATTTGCCTACAGAGTACAAATATGAAAAGTTATATGCACAAGGATTAAAATTATATATGTAAAGAAACAAACTAGAAAGAAACCTGAATGTGTCTGAAAGGGACTGGTCAAATTTTGGTATCTATATACAACATTAGAATAAAACACAGCTGTTAACAATGATGATTTTTATTTGCTTAGAAAGATGTCACAAGTAAGATGCTGGTTATAGAATAGCACAATAGGATATAGACGTAAAAATGGGTAAATGAATGTAAGAATATATTTGATGAGGTAGATACCTTTATGTATGTATGAAGGATATTTGCCACAATGTTGATATCACATGATTATCTCTGAGTTGTTAGATTTGTGGTGACTTAACTTTTCAGAAATGTTTCAGTAGTTTTTAATTTTAGCAGGGAGCATGAATCATTTTTATAAAATTAATAAAACCAGTAAAATTATTAGAAGATTAAAAAATAATATGTTCAGGGTTATTTACATATTGACTCACTCAGATGTTCTTTATAGTATGTTTTCAGCTTCAAAGTCACACATTCTTCTAGTTATGTGACAAAATCATAAAGTTACATTTGATCTATGGAAAAAGGATTTTTTATTTTTTATTTTTTTAATTGAGACAGAGTCTCACTATGTCGCCCTGGGTAGAGTTCTGTGGCGTCACAACTCACAGCAACCTCCAACTCTTGGGCTTAAGCAATTCTCTTGCTTCAGCCTCTCAAGAAGCTGCGACTACAGGAGCCCACCACAAGTCCCAGGTATTTTTTTGTTGCAGTTGTCATTGTTGGTTAGCTGGCCTGGGCTGGGTTCAAACCTGTCAACTTCAGTGTATATGGCTGGCTCCATATCCACTGTGCAATGGACAACAAGCCAAGAAAAAGGGCTATTGTAAGAGCTCCAGAGCCTGCATGTGATGATCCTTTGCTAATGTGGAGCAGACTTATGTAAATGCTGAATTATAATCTTCATGTACATTTAGGGATTTGGGATTCCAGTTTATGATATATTTGTGGGCTATTCCTCTGTTCTCTAACTGAATCATTTCTTGCAGAGTTATTGTCATGGATACTTTCTGCTTTATTTACTACTGGACCCAAACTTATCCATTATATTTTTGCTTAGGAAACAGAATTGCTCTGTAATTACAGCCTCAAGGAGTGGTGCCTGAAGTACTCCAGGAGCCTGTGGTCATATTGCTTCCTTACTTTTCCTTTCCCTGGCCCTGCCTCACTTTAGCAGGTATCCTAATACGTTTATGAATCTGCTTTTTAGTTTTGGGTTTGTTTTCCTCTTCTAAAAGTTGATATATTACCCAAGCCTGAGAAATTCTGCTTTGAGGAATTTCTGGCTATTCATTGGCAGATACACGGTGATGATAGTTTGGTTGAAGAGGTGTAGGGCCTTTATTCCATAAAGTCATGTACTTCCTTTCCTGGTGGGCAGAGTTACAAGGGATGATTGGATATTTGGATTTCAGCTCCTGCCTTTTGCTGTGCTAAAAACTTTCAGAAGTCAGGGACTGAAAGCCCACTCACCAGACCCTCTACTTTACCTTGCTTGCTTCTGGCTTTAACCCTTCCTGACTCTCCTCCCTTCTACGACAATTCTGCTGCTGCTGCTGCTTGCCACACTCTACTCCCCTAGCTCCTCCTTGTTTTCTCTGTAAGGCGCCTCCTGTCTTAAAAGTTCTGCTACCCCAAGTTAAGTCACCAGACACTGGGGAAGAGATTGAGTTACTGGGGTGAAAAAGAAAGGGAGAAGCAGTTCTTAAGTACTCTTCAGGAGTGTGTCCAGAGCTGTGTCTTGGGTGGAGAACTAATGAGGAAGGAGCTTTGTGGCTCGACCTTGAGGCACAGTGCTGTGGTAGAGGATCCCAGCCATCTGACAATGCTAGGATGGTATCTTATGAAATCAGTGCTAATTATATATATCAAAGTGAGGGCATTACATATTGTGTTGGCTGAAGTTACTTCTAGTAAGAAAGCGTACAGTAAACACTGTTGCCAAAAAACCCACAACATATTATATTAGTTGTTGGTATAACTATTGCCCAGCAAAGGGGCAGGCCTTGCCCAGAAATTTAACCCTAGACTTCTCCTACTTCTTCCCTTGGTGAGGAATGGACCTAAGAAAATGCTAGAGAAGAAGAGATGGGCAGATTGAGGCCCTAACAGCCAGTGTTCCTACATTGATGAAATTCAGGGGTAGTGGGTATGTCGCATCAGAAGGATGATGTAGACAAACTGGATAAAACTCAGGAAAGAGCAACACACACACACACACAAAAACCCAAAACAAAACAAAACAAAAACCTCTGTAAAACTTAACAGCTTAACACGGCAGTTCTCAACCTGTGGGTTATGACCCACAGGAATTGTATTAAAGGGCGCAGCATTAGGAAGGTTGAGAACCACTGGCTTAAGACAAATGTTTATTATCTTAAACTTTCTGTGTACTTTTCTGGGATGGCCATGTGAGTGTTTGGCACACAAAGCATGCAACAATAATGAACACCACTCAGTAAGATACCGCCACGCATCGAGTGAACATATCTGAAACACTGATAGACCAAGTTTGGGAAACCTTACTGAGTTGTTTGTATAGTGTTGCCAATATAAGTGCACGGCGCCAAGTTCATGAACTTAATTGTTAGAGCTCTGATGACATCTAATGTCATTCCAGAAAATGAGTTCTAAAATTGCTTGGAAGGGTGAACTAGGCCTGGCATCAGTATGTAGCTTTCCAGGGGGAGTATTTCAAAGGTAACCATAGTGATATTCAGCAGTGAGGTATGTAGCACTTTTCCTAGGACAAGTTCACAAACTTAATTGTCAGACCTGTTATGTTAAGGAATTTGGACTTTATTTTCTGGGAAATGGGGTTCCATTGAGGACTTACAGAAGGGAAATGATGTGGTCAGATTTGTGTTTTTAAAACCTTACTCTGGCAACATTATTGAGAGTTAATTGAGTGATGCAAGGTTGAAGATAAAGAAATTACTATAGTATTCTAGGAGAGAGATTGAATGCCTGAAAAAAATCAGTAGTCTCGGGGGTAGAAAGAAAACTGTCTGAAAGGAAAATCACAAGGAACAATGTGGGAGGTGAAGGTCCTGTTAAAGAAACTCCAAGGTCTCTTGCATAGAGAAGGAAAACTGGGATGATTGCTCTCTCGTTTGCATTCTCTCTTTCTCTCTGTGTGGGTGATATGAATTTGGTTTTTCAACCTGTGAAGGTTGAGATATTTGGATAGCAGTAGGAGATTTAAAATGGGCAACTGTAGATATAGACCTGGGGACAAATGACAGGAGCAGTGAGCGGAAGTTCTGGGAAGCAGATGAGGTTGTTCAAGGTGAACGTGCACAGTGAGAAAAGTAGGCCAGAACTTTGTCGAATACCAAGGTGTAAAATCATCTTGGTATAGCCACAATGCAGACTAAGAAGATGCCAGTGTAGGAATTCATTTCAGTCTCAGCTCTGCTTAAGTTTTTTTTTTTTTTAATGATTTTTATTTATTTATTTATTTTTATTTTTTTTGCAGTTTTTGGCGGGGTCTGGGTTTGAACCCACCACCTCCGGCATATGGGGCCGGTGCCCTACCCCTTTGAGCCACAGGTGCCGCCCTCCGCTTGAGTTTTGTTGATGACATATCAAATGACTGTGTGGCTTTGAATCACTTAACATCTCTAAGGGAGTTGGTTCAAATCAGTTCTTAAACATTTTTCTGTTGGATTATGTGTAACATAGGGTGTTTGTGTCCATAACACATTTCTACAAATGTGTTCAGAATTATGGGTAATTTCCATTGATCTGGCTCTCTGTCATATAAGAAATGCAAGTAAGTGAAAATTATTATAAAGATAACCTTGGATCCACTCTATTATATATTTCAAAAAGCAAATAGTTCACAAATTTGAGTCCTTGAACAGCAACAAGTTACTTGCAATAAATACCTCCCAGTTGATGGGCACTTGTGTACCAATGAAACCATACTTAAAACTCCCAGTCCACCTAGATCACTTCTTAAATTCTTTTTGGATCACAACCCTGCTTTGAGAACTGATGAAGGCTATGGACTCTCCTCAGAAAAATTTGTGGGTAGTTTTTTTTTGGTTTGTTTTAAGACAAAGTCTCACTTTGTCACTATTAGTTGAGTGCTGTGGCATTATAGCTCACAGCAAACTCAGACTTTTGGACTCAAGTGATTCTCTTGATTCAGCCTCCCAAGTAGCTGGGACTACAGGCACCTGCCACAAGGCCTAGCTATTTTTAGAGATGGGGTCTCGCTTTTGCTCAGGCTGGTCTCGAACTCCTGAACTCACGCAGTCTGCCTGCCTTCTCTTCCCAGAGTGCTAGGATTATAGGCGTGAGCCATCTGGTGCCCGGCCTTGATAGTTTTTTGTATTTGAGAGAATTCAAATTAAATATTCTGAAGTTTATTGGTGACATCTCTTGGGGTTCATGACCTTAAGAAATTATTTATCTAGATAAAAATCCCCTTCTTTAAGATTTTATGACTTTGCTGCAAAATAAGAACTCATTCTTTGAAAATATACTTTCTGATTAGATCATTATAGATAAGGAATTTTATAGTAGGCTTTTTTTTTTTTTGAGATAGTCTCAGTATGTCTCCCTCAGTAGAGTGCTGTGGCATCAAAGCTCACAACAACCTCAAACCCTTGGGCTTAAGCGATTCTCTTGCCTCAGCCTCCCAAATAGCTGGGACTACAGGCACCCGCCACAGTGCCCAGCTACTTTTTGGTTGCAGTTGTTGTTTAGCAGGCCTGGCCTGGGCTTAAACCTGCCAGCTTCAGTGTATGTGGCTAGCGCCCCCACTCACTGAGCTACCGCCACTGAACCTAGGAATTTTATAGTAGTTTTAATTTTTTTTTTTTTTTTTTTTTGAGACAGTCTCAAGCTGTCACCCGGGTTAGAGTGCTATGCTGTCACTGCTCACAGCAACCTCAAACTCTTGGGCTTAAGTAATTCTCTTACCTCAGCGTCTCAAGTAGCTGGAACTACAGGCACCTGCCACAACGCCCAGCTATTTTTGGTTATAGTTGTCATTGTTGTTTGGCAAGCCCAGGCTAGATTTGAACCCACCAGCTCTGGCGTGTGACTGGTGCCTTAGCTGCTTGAGCTACAGGTGCTGAGCCAGTAGTTTTAATTTTTAAATAGTGTTGTTTCTTAAAGGCATTATTATTACTTACACCAGCGCTTGCCATAATTAGAAGATAGTCACCTCTTCTGTGGGTAAACTAGAGCCAGTTTAACATTTAGAAAAAGACCAAGCCTAGTAGCTCATGCCTGTAATCGTAGCTTTCTGGGAGGCTGAGGTAGGAGGATCACTTGAGGTTAGAAGTTCGAGACCAGCCTGAGCAAATTGAGATCCTGTCTCTACTAAAAATGGCAAGATTCACAAGATTTGTGGCATGAGCCTGTAGTCCAAGCTACTTAGTAGGTTGAGGCAGGAAGATCTATGGAGCCCAGGAGTCTGAGGTTACTGTGAGTTAGATCAAGGCCATGAGCAACAGAATATGTATGACTCTGTCTCAGGAATAAGAAAAATAAAGTGATGACATTGGGGCTGGAAAATTAAAATGATTTGAAGGACAGCTATATTAAAAGATTAAAATAACTATTACTTATTGGGGGTGAGGCGGAGAGGTGAGGACAATGTTAATAAGGCAGCCATAAAGTGACAGAGCCTAGGCCTCTAGAGGCTTCACTACTGCAAAAAAGTTTTTGTTGTCAGCTTGGTGCCTGTAGCACAGTGGTTACTGCACCAGCCACTTGCACCAAGGCTGGCATGTTTGAGCCCGGCCGCAGCTAGCCAAATGACACTGACAACTGTAACAAAAACAAAAAAATAGCCAGGCGTTGTGGCAGGCGCCTGTAGTCCCAGCTACTTGGGAAGCTGAGGCAAGAGAATTGCTTAAACCCAAGAGTTTGAGGTTGCTGTGAGCTGTGACGCCACAGTACTCTACTGATGAGAGGCAACAAAGTGAGACTCTCTCAAAAAAAAAAAAAAAAAAAAGTTTTTGTTGTGAAAATCAGTCTTGCCCTAGTGATTTAGAGGTGTTTAGGGAGTATATGGTAGCAGAGCTGAGAAATAATCCCGTAAATTTTTTTTAAAAAATGCTCCTCATAGTTAGCAAGACACCATCTCTATAAAAAATAGAAAAGCTACCTGGATGTAGTGGTGGGCATCTGTAGTTCCAGCTTCTTGGACAGCTGAGGCAGGAAGATTGCTTGAGTCCTGGAGTTGAAGTTTGCAGTGAGCTGTGATTGTTTGTGCCACTGCTCTCCAGTCTGGTGACAGTGAGACCATGTTTCTTAAAAACCGAAGCTCAAGAAAAATCCCTCATGCTTTCAAAAGAGAAACAATAATAAATTTCAAGTAAGGTAATGCTATTTTGATCATGATTCTGTAATAATGTGGATTTTGGTGTTACTTAGAAAAAAATAGAATTAGCATATCAATAATATGTTACTAATGATCTTATTGACAACTGAGTTTTGTCTGGTGTCCTTTTCTCTTTTTTTTTTTTTTTTAATAACTTCTTAGACTTTGGAACTAAATCTAATCCCCCTGAAAATTACAAATAAGTGCTAGTTCTCCAATTTATCAAATAGTTCATGAGAAAGGTTCCACTAATGGTAAAGCAATTTACTTTTATTCTTTGTCTAAAATTACACACACATTTGTAGTGAACTTGTTTTTCAAAAAGGTACATACAAGTGAGGAACGGTCTCTTTAATAAATGGTGTTGGGAAAACTGGATATCCATATGCAGAAGAATGAAACTAGATTCTTATCTGTTGCCATATATGAAAATCAAATCTAAGATCTGAAACTGTGAGACTACTAAAAGAAAACCTTGGGGAATGCTTCAGGATCTTGGTTTGGGCCAGGATGGCTTGAGTAATACCTCCCCCGCCCCACCCAACCAAAGCAGAATTGGAAAATGGGATTGCCTCAAGCTAACAAGCTTTGGCACAGCAAAAGAAACTGTCAACAAAGTGAAGAGATAAACCAAAAAATGGGAGAAAATATTTGCAAACTATTCGGCTGAGAAGGGATTAGGGACTAGAATATAGATTGAGCTCCAACACCACTGCAGGAAAAAATCAAACAATCCAGTTAAAAGATGGGCAAAGGATTTGAATAGACATTTCTCAAAAGAAGACATACACATGGGCAACAGGTATACAAATAAATGCTTGACATCAATCAGAGAAATGAAAATCAAAACTACAATGAGATGTCATCTCAGTCCAGTTAGGATGGCTTTTATCAAAAAAGCAGGCAATAATAATGAATCCTGGTTAGGATGTGGAGAAATGGGGAACCCTTGTGCACTGTCGGTGGGAATGGAAATTAGTGCAGCACTATGGAAAACAGTATGGAGAGCCTTCAAAAAGCTCAAAATAGAATTTCCATATGACCCAGCAATCCCACTACTGAGTATATATCCAAAGGGTGGGAATTCAGTATATCAAAAAGATAGCTACATTCCCATGTTTATTCTAGTACTCTTAACTATAACCAAGATTTGGAATCGACCTAATTGACATGGGTGGGTAAAGAAATCATAGGATATAAACACAATGGAATATTAAATAGTCACAAGAAAGAATGAAATCTTGCCATTTGCAATAACATAGATGGAGTGGAGAACATTATGTTAAGTGAAATAAGCAAAGCATAGAAAGAGAAATCTCAACATGTTCTCATGTGGGAGCTGCTTATTAAAAACAATTGTTCTCATAGAGACAGAGAGCGGAATGACTGTTGCCAGAAGCTGGAAAGGGTAATGCGGAGGGAGTAAAAGTGGGAATAGTTAATAGTTCAAAAATATACTTAAGTAGTTAAGATAGAATGAACAATGTTTGGTAGCACAACAAAATGACTGTAATCAACAATGAGGAAGAGTATATTTTAAAATAACTGAGAATTAGAATGTTACTAACACAAAGATAAGTTAAATGCTTGAGATGATAGGTACCCAGATTACACTGATTTGATTAATTTATATTGTATGCCTGTATCAAAACATCACATGTTTCCTGTAAAGTTATGCAATGATTATGTACCCATAATAATTAAAACTAAAAATTAGGGTGGCACCTGTAGCTCAAGCGGCTAAGGCGACAGCCTCATACACCAGAGCTGGCAGGTTTGAATCTGGCCCAATGGCAGGTTTGAATCTGGCCCGGGCCTGCCAAACAATGACAACTACAATCAAAAAATAGCTGGGCATTGTGACGGGCTTCTATAGTTCCAGCTACTCGGGAGGCTGAGGCAAGAGAATCACTTAAACCCAGGAGTTGGAGGTTGCTGTGAGCTGTGATGCCGTGGCACTCTACCCAGGGCGATAGCTTGAGGCTCTGTCTCAAAAAAACAAAAGAAACAAAACTAAAAATTAAAAGTCATACCAGAGAAAACTTAATTTTGATCTAAACTGGTTTTTAAAACTTTGAGGCAAAACAGTACATATTTTTCTACTTTAGGGTTTTAATGGGTCTCTTTAGTTTTCATAAACTGTCATGTATTAAATATTTCAGCTTTTCAGCACATTACATGCACTGGATCAGTAATGATTAATCCTGGCTTCAATGATCAAGAATATTGACTTAAACTTATTTCCAGGCTGTGGAATAGCCTAGGGGAAGGACATGGTAATTTTGTTTGCCTTCTAATTATATGCTGGAAACCTTGGTGTATGTGATGGTTGGGCCAGTTAAATTTTCCATTGAACTGCTTGGTCTTTACAATTAGATTTCTCTGCCTGCCAATTTTCTCTTTTTTCTCTTGTGGTAGTTATAGCTTTACTTTAGTTTGTCTTGGATTTTAAATTGAGATGAGTTGTTTTTTTTTTTTCCCCTTGAACTAATTTCAAGAATAAATATCTGGATGGTGCCTGTGGCACAGTGGATAGGGTGCTGGCCCCATATACTGAGGGTGGTGGATTCGAACTCCACCCTGGCCAAACCTGCAAAAAATATCCAGGCATTGTGTCGGGCACCTGTAGTCCCAGCTATTAGGGAGGCTGTGGTAAGAGAATTGCTTGATTCTAAAAGTCTGAGGTTGCTGTGAGCTGTGATGCTACAGCACTCTACCAAGGGTGATAAAGTGAGACTCTATCTCTAAAATTAAAAAAGAAAAAAAAAGAATTAAAAATTAATAGGATTAATATTTCTAACAAACTTTTTTGACATTTTAAAATAATGTAATAGAAACTTTTCAAATGTGCACAGGCATATTTTTGAAAGAGTATCCCTTTTGAGCTATATCTGAATTCATGTTCTTTAGAGAAAACTATAATTTATCATGTAAAGAAATTGATTCCCCCTAATTATTTTTTAAGTGTAGCTGATTTTTAAAAATGGCTTTCTATCTTTACTGTGACAGTTGCATTTATATGTTTGCAGGTATTTCACTCACCCATTTGCCGTTACTCCATTTCAATGGTTAACTTACCTATCCTGCTTCTTTATTCTTATTTTTCAATCAAGAATGAATAGCTTGGTAAGAATGTCATGGTAAAATGAACGTGTTTTTCTTTGAGGGGGGAATCACTGTTGGAGCCACATTTTTCCACTGATTGGGAAATGTTAAAAGTTACATTAGTCCCTTGAAACTAGGATGCTATTTTCAAATTATTACATGAGGACTCTAAATTCTATTCAATATATATTTTAATCCTTGTGGGGGCTACCATGCTCGGAATATCAAGATGATGCAGAAGGTGTGTTTTGTACTTAAATAACTACATCAGAAAGTGCAAAGTGGTCAGGACGTACAGATGAAGGGCTATGGTCACTCAAAGAAAGGATTATTTTTTGAGAGGAATGAGAATTTGATATGGTACTCTATGAGTTTTATGATAAAAATTTGTTGAATATTTAGACACTGGAAAATTCTGTTTATAAAATGAGACTTTATAGTTTGATTATATTTTTTAGGAAAGCTTATTGCGTCTTCTGGCCGTTGGCTCCTTGGCAGTAAGAATCATACATTTTTATCTTTGTGTTTCTAGAACTTTATAGTTGATTGTTTATTATGATTTTTGAGAAATTGAATCAACTAGGAACCTAGAAATTTCTGTACAAAATCAGACAAGCTGGGCGGCACCTGTGGCTCAGTGGGTAGGTTGCCAGCTCCATATACCTAGGGTGGCGGGCTTGAACCCAGTCCCGGCCAAACTGCAACAAAAAAATAGCCTGGTGTCTTTCCAGCTACTGGGGAGGCTGAGGCAAGAGAATCGCCTAAGCCCAAGAGCTGGAGGTTGCTGTAAGCTGTGACGTGACGGCACTCTACTGAGGGCAACAAAGTAAGACTCTGTCTCTACAAAAAAAAAGTCATACAAGCATTTTATATAGTGCTGTGTTCTAAATAGGTGTTGCCTTCTATACCATGACCTTCAAAACATTAAAAGTATTCATAGAACATCCCTAGGTTTCATAAATAGCCAATGAAATTTTTATTTCAGGGATGGTAGTTCAGGCGGGAAGAACAAATATATTCCTTCAAAATAAAATTTAGACTACAGAAGTAAAATGTGTCCCAAGAGTTGGTAGCCAAGAATCTTCACATTTTTCCCATGAAATCAATAATAATGTTGTTTTTATTAAAAATGGAACTGTGTTTTACACTTTCAAACAAGATAATTTTATGATCTTATCAAATGCTATTTGTAAAAGTGTTGTACTCATAGTACTTGTAGTAAAAATTTATGTTTCTATAGTAACTATCCATAGTCAAACCTCAAAATAGAGTGCTATGTCCATTTGGCAAAGATTGGATTTTGAGTACAATCTTAAGAGTAGTGCAGCCCCAAGCCTGAGGAAGGACATCGACTATTCAAGATGCAGGGGGCTAGGTGATTACTTCCCTTTGAATGCTTTTTCCAGTACACATAGTTTGAAGTAAAATTCCTGTGGTGAAAGAATAGAATGTTTAGTGTCCTTTAAACATTCTAATAGCTCTAATTTATCATTTTTGAGCTATTCATTATGTCAAGGATTTCTATAAATTTTCTCTATTTACAGTTGACTCTTGAACGACAATGGGTTTGAACTGCACAGGTTCACTTATGCAGATTTTTTCCAGTAAATATATTCAAAAAACTTTTGGAGTTTTGTGATAATTTGTAAAAACAGATGAACTGCATAGATTAGAAATACGTTTTTTTTTAAAGTTATATCATGAATGCATAAAATGTACCTAGATACTAGTCTATTTTCTCATTTACTACCATAAAATATAAACAAATCTATTATTAAAAGTTAAAATTTATTAAAACTTAGATACTTGCAGGCCATACATGGCACCATTCACAGTCAAGAGAAATGTAAGCAAATGTAAAGCTGTGGTATTAAGTCGTAACTGCATAAAATTAATTACAGTTAGTATGTACTATATGTACTACAGTTAATACTTTCATAGCTACCTCCTATTGCTATTTGCGGTGAGCTTAAGTGTTCTGAGTATCCACTTAAAAAGCTGGATGATGGGCTTGGCGCCCATTGCACTGTGGTTACGGTGCCAGCCACATACACCAAGGGTGGCAGGTTCAAACCCGGCTCGGGCCAGCTAAACAACAATGACAACTATAACAAAAAATAGCTGGACATTGTGGCGGGCGCCTGTAGTCCCAGCTACTTTAGAGGCTAAGACAAGAGCTGTGAGCTATGATGTCATGACACTCTATCAAGGGCAACATAGTGAGACTCTGTCTCAAAAAAAAAAAAGGCTGTATGATGTTGGTCATCTCCATGTGAAGAGCAGGCCATCTTTCTAATAAATTTCATATTGCAGGAAAAAGTAATTTCTTATTGCTATTGAGTATTTTGCATTGTGTTTAGTGCAATACTATAAACCTTGAATAACACCATGGGACCAGTACAAAGTGCCACTAGTGATGCTGGAAAGAAGCAGAGAAAAGTCACAATATTACAAGAAATAGTTGAATTGCTTGTTTAATACCATAGGTGTAGGTCTGCAGCTGCAGCTGCCTGCCATGTCAGACACATGATTCATCTTATAAATAAATGATGTAAACTTTTGGTATCGATAAGTATAGTACATTAAATACTATAAATATACTTACGATTTTCTTAATATTTTCTGTAGTTTGCTTTAATGTAAGAGTAGAATATAAAATACACAAAGTATGTGTGTTAATTGACTATTATTGGCAAAGCTTCTGGTCAACAGTAGGTTATTTGTAAAGTTTTTGGGGAGTTGAAAGTTATATGTGGATTTTCATCTGCATGGGTGATGGTGCCACTAACTTCATCGTTCAAGAGTCAAGTGTATATAAGGCTAGAAGCAGGGAGGATCAAAGCTTTGAAAAATATGAAATCTCATGTAAAGTGAAAATTTTATATAATATGCTTGAATGTATAGGTTAAATGGAAAGGAGTGGTTACAAAAGCAATGAGATTCAAATCCTGCTACCTCCTGTTGTGATTTTGGGCAAGTTGTTAAGCTTTTCTAGGTCTTATTTTCCTCATCTGCAAGATAGAGGTAGTAGTTACCTTTGTTTCTAAGATTGGTTCTGTAGGTTTGTCTTAAGTTGAATGTGTATGTATGTTGGAACAGGTACATTTATTTATCTTTTACCAGTAATAGCCTCTATTTGTAAGTGTGAGTCATGTGTCAGTGGGTTATTTCTAACTCAGTGACTTAACTATAATAGCCTTCATTCGTAATGCAAGTTTTATGTAAGTCGGATGTTTGTAACTCGGGGATTGCCTATACAAGCGATTGTGTGTAATAACATGGTTGCTATTATATAGAATTGTCACAATGGTTCAGTTGAGTTTTAGTGGTTGGTTTTTTTGTTTTTTTTTTTTTTTTGGTTTTTGTTTTTGTTTTTGTTTTTTTAGACAGAGTCTCAAGTTGTCTGCCTGGATAGAATGCTGTGGTATCACAGCTCTCAGCAACCTCAAACTCTTGGGCTTAAGCAATTCTCTTGCTTCAGCCTCCCAAGTAGCTGGGATTACAGGCGCCCATCATAAAGCCCGGCTATTTTTTTGTTGTTGTTGCAGTTGTCATTGTTGTTTTAGCTGCACTGGTGTATGCGGCCAGCGCCCTACCCACCTGCTGCCATGAGTTTTAGTGACTTTAAGCTAGGAAATGCATTGAAATCAGATATTACAATTTTCCAAACATGTATGTCTGGGTCCCATTCCTGTTCTTCTAAATCAGAATCTCTGTAATTGAGCCCTAGATAGTTTTTGAATGTATCCTTATATAAGAACCATTTTGTAAGTGAAAATTATATCTTCTAGTATTCTTCTTTGCATCTTTTTAAAAAATTATTTTTTCTATTTCAGATTAATTTAAGGGTGCAAAGAATTAGGTTACAGTGTTTGCATTTGTTAGGTAAATTCCCTGTTGAATCTTTATTTTATTTTATTTTATTATTATTTTTTTAATCTTGTTTTTGAGACAGAATCTCACTCTCTCATCCTGGGTATAGTGCCATGGCATCATAGCTCATAGCAACCTCAAACTATTGGGCTTAAGAGACTTTCTTGCCTCATCCTCCCTAGTAGGTGGGACTACAGGCTCCTGCCACAATGCCTGGCTAGTTTTTCAGTTTTTAGTCAGGCTGTTC
This sequence comes from Loris lydekkerianus, assembly GCA_963574355.1. NCBI lineage: Eukaryota > Metazoa > Chordata > Mammalia > Primates > Lorisidae > Loris > Loris lydekkerianus. Next base: position 56,670 of record CAUYPK010078941.1, on the reverse strand, counting down.
TGAAACTCCCCAGCTCAGGGGATCCACCCACCTTGGCTCCCAGAATGCAGTGATTACAGGTGTGAGCCATGGTGGTGTCCTCCTTTTAGAATCTTAAGTGAGTAATTTTGTACTAATATAAAAACTTGTCCATTTTACTGAAGTCTTTTAGTAAAATGAGAAAAAACAGTTACACAAAAAGACTCAGTTGCGGAATGAGGAGTGAATGAGATAGCTTCATAGAAGCAGAAATGAAAAACTAAATTCCAATGACTTCTCACTGAAAAAAAAAAATTACTTAATGCGTATCCCAAATCATATAATTATCATGGGGGTGTTGTGGGCTGATAAGCTAAAATAAGCATGCTTAAATATCAGACTCAAGAAGAATTACTGTCTCATTAGAGAAAAAAATATACTATGCTTTTTTTTTTTTTTTTTTGGTGAGACAGTCTCTCTTTGTCACCCTTGGTAGAGTGCTGTGGTCATAACTCACAGCAACCTCAAACTCTTGGGCTCAAGGGATTCTCTTGACTTAGCCTCCCAAGTAGCTGGGACTATAGGTGCACCCGGGTATTTCTTTTTAAGAGTCAGACTGGTCTCAAACTTGTGAGCTCAGGCAGTCCATCTGTCTCGGCCTCCCAGAGTGCTGGTATTATAGGCATGAGCCATTGCACCTGGCCCATACTATGCTTTAAAAAGATTTATCTAATTATAATATGAAATCTGTCCTATCCCAACCTGTTATACAGCTCTTAGAAATGGTGTTTGGATAATACAGAAAAAGATTCTTATCATATATCACTTGGAGTATAAATTGGTACATCTGATTTGGAGGGTAATTTGGCAGTATCAAAATTAATATGTCCCAGAAGTTAAGTCTCATATATACAGTCAATTGATTTTTTACAAGAGTGCCAACACCACTCAATGGGAAGAAGATAGTCTTTTTCAACAGATAGTTCTGGGAAAACTGATGTCCTCATGCAAAGCAATGAAGCAGGGCCCTTACACCATATGTAAACATTAACTCCATTAGCTCAAAATGGATCAAAGATCTAAAGAGCTAAAATTGTAAGGCTCTCTCTCTTTTTTTTTTTTTTAGGCAGAGTCTCGCTATGTCATCCTCAGTAGAGCTGTGATGTCACAGCTCACAGTATCCTCAAACTCTTGGGCTTAAGCAGTTTTCTTGCCTCAGCTTCCCAAGTAGCTGGGAGTACAGGCGCCTGCCACAATGCCTGGCTCTTTTTGTTGTTGTTGTAGTTCTCATTGTTTTTTTAGCAGACCCGGGCCAGGTTGGAACCCACCAGCCCTGGTGTATGTGGCCAGCACCTTAACCCCTAAGCATTGGGCACCGAGCCATAGGCTCTTTCTTAAAAAACAGGAAAACCTTTATGATATCAGATGTGGTAATAATTTCTTGGATATGGCAGCAAAATGACAGTCAACAAAAGGAAAAATAGATAAATTTGACTTTATTCTAATTAAAACGTTTATGCATTATAGGATACTACTAAGAGGGACATAATTGCTGAATGGGAGGAAATAGTTTCAAATTATTTTTCTGATAAGGAACTGATATCGAGAATATCTAAAGAACTTGTATAACTCAACAGAAACAACTCACCCATTTCACAAATGGGTAAAGGACTCAAATAGGTGTTTCTCCAAAGAAAAAGTACACGGGGCTAATAAAAACATGAAGAGATGCTCAACATCACTAGTCATTAGGGAAATACAAATCGAAGCCACAATGAGGTATCACTTCACATCCATTAAGATGGCTATTATCAAATATAGGAAATAGCAGGTGTTGGGGAAGGTGTAGAGAAATTGCAAATTGCTGATGGGAATGTAAATAGTGTAGAATGCTGTGGAAAACATTGTCGGGGTTCCTCAAAAGTTAAACATTGTACAAACTGTGTATAATTGTCTGAAGAAGTATAAACAAATGCAGCATTATAATAACAAAATATTAGGCAAAAATCTGTATGCCTGTTGTAGGAAATTTGTTAATAGTAATATATCAGTGGAATACTGTATAACCATTTGAAAATAAATTGGGAGCTAAGTCCTAAAATAGAATGTATGCTGTATTCTATTAAGTGTAATAAAGCAGGATATAGGGAAGTGTGCCTTCTACAATTTTTGTAAAAACAGATGAAAGGAGATGTGTAGGAAGAAAGAAACAATAAATTAGCAAAAGGAGTTTCTTCTGGAAAGGGGTTCGAGGTTGGGAGAGAGACTAACTTCGTTGTGTAGACTCCTTTGCACAGTTTGGCTTTTTTTTTTAGACCTTTGAATATTTTATTATGTGTAAGTTTCATTTATAAGTAAATTAAAAATTTTAAATACACCATTGATGTTCTTTTTTTAAAGTTATCTTTCATATTATCTCCATCTGTCTGGACAATGAGTAAGAGGTAGGGACCAAAGAATTGCTGCTCTTAGTATGTCCATTTCAGCCTAATGGTCTATGCTACTAAGTGTTTAGGGTAAAACATTAGCTTTCTTAAAGTGCAGGCCTCTTCTGTGCATGAAGATATTGATTATTTTAACAAGTAGTTTATATCAAAAATGTAAATAAATAAGTAAATAATTTTTTTAAGCCTGAAAACCATTTCAGAGGTTATATTTGATAGTAAAGAAGGTAACTGACTCAAACAGTGTTGCTGGAGATGTTGAAGTGGAAAAGAGGAATTCCTTTAGAGCTTGCAGAAATCATTGTTTAAATGGAGTACAGGACCAGCCATATTGTAAGGAAGGAGCTCATGTTATGATAAATAATAATGAAGCCTCCAAGAATCTGTTCTGAAATGGGCAAAGTACCTGGTTTAGAAAATGAAAAAGAGCACATGGGAATAACTGTGCAAACATAATAGGAAAAGATAGAGCTTTTACTTTTGTTAGTGAGCAAACATAGCTTCCTGGTACTACGGTAAATATAAGCCAGATGGCTTAGAGCATAAGATCATAGTGGAAGGGGGAAAATAAACTCTGCAATTTACCATAGTGATCTTCCAGCATTTTAAAAGTTTTAAATAATTGGTAATAAAAAGAATGGTCTCAGATTCATTTTTAAGTAAGTGAATTTACATAATGCCAGTTTCTGCTTGGGCATAATGTAGTTTTTTTTTTTTTTTTTTTGTGGGAAGTGATAATGGGATATGATACCTTCTTTTCAGTGAGCATTTCTCCCTATATTGTCTTTTTGGTTGTTAATATTAGAAACTATCTGGATTCAATAAAGGTTACTGTTACATGTCTAGTCAAATTTTATGTCTGTATTTCTAGTACTAGTCAGAATCTAGTGCATTTGCTCTTGGTACCCAAGACTATTGTTTTTCTATGCATAAAGTAGTAAACTTTATGTTGTCACAGGATGTACTTGAACTATTAATTTGTTTTTATAACTTGATTAAAAAAAAATTCAGTAAGGCAGCGCCTGTGGCTCAGTGAATAGGGCATCGGCCCCATATGCTAAGGGTAGTGGGTTCAAACCTGGCCCTGGCCAAACTGCAACAAAAAAAATAGTCGGGCATTGTGGCAGGCGCCTGTAGTCCCAGCTACTGGGGAGGCTGAGGCAAGAGAATTGCGTAAGCCCAGGAGTTGGAGGTTGCTGTGTGACGCCACAGCACTCTACTGAGTGCGGTAAAGTGAGACTCTGTCTCTTAAAAAAAAAAAAAAAAATTCAGTAATTGGAACCGTCACTGACCATCATGAGTCTAATCTTGGGGAATATAATGAATCGACTGATTCATTTTCCTTGAGGATTATTGTTACATCAGAAGGCAAAATCAGAGTGACTAAAATACCCGTAGAACCGAAAATTTAAATGAATGTTTAATTCTAATGTATACATAGTGGTAAGAGTGTTCATAAATTTTAACTTTTATGGAAGCAATTAGTTGTCAATATTTATCAGAGGTTTAAAGTGCCTACACCTTGACTCATCAGTTACCTTTCTAGGAATTTATATTTTACTTCCAATAAATATGCAAAGTATAGGTAAAAAGATGTTCATAATAGCAACATTAGCAATGATTAAAAAAAGATCAACATGGAAATGGAGGATGACTATGACACAATGTACTACAGCTATTAAAGAATGAGGTTGTTCTCTATATAAAGCAAAGCTTTTAACTTTATGTATTATAACATTATATATTATATAATATATATTATATATTATATATATAAATTACTTTGCTTTAAGCATTATATATTGTTAATTTATAAAAACTAAGCTGTAGAATAGAATATATAATATAATACCAGTGCTTATAGGAAATGTGAACAAGAATGTTTGTGTATTTATTCTGTGAAAATGTGTGAGAGGGTACCTAACAAATTGCAATCCAGTTTACTTTTGGGGAATGATATATAAATAGAGTATGTATGACTTTTATGTTTTGGGAAATCAAATGTATTATAAAGATTAAGAGCTATAACTCTTAGACACACAGTATTTTACTGCTATCAAATAATGCCAATATTATGTGTGTGTTATAGAAGAAGCACTGGGTTTAGAGTTAGAGGCACTAGATTTTTATTCTGGAACTGTCACTCAACTAGCTACAAGGCCTTGAGACAGCGGTTCTCAACCTGTGGGTCACGATCCCTTTTGAACAATGAAAATACATTGTGGCATTAGGAAGGTTGAGAACCACTGCCTTGAGGGAAAGCCATTTTTCTCATTCTCAGATGAAATTCATGTAAAGTGTTTAGCATCTAGTAAGTGTCAAGTAATATTAGATATTATTATAATGCTACTGAAATCTTTCCTGATAAGATGTCAAACTGGAAAAAATACCAGGACAAGAAACAGGAATAAGTTATGATGATAAAAATCCAGGCATGTATATTTATGTCATTGAACTGTGTTCTGAATTATTATGGTACTGTGTAAGCATAGAAAATAGTAGTAAATCAGTATCTTTTCATGAAGTACTCATCTCCTTATCACTGTTCTCCTTAATTTCAGAAACACTACATGTGGTATTTCCTAAACATTACTTTGCTTTAAAAATCTGCATATTTGAGGCTAAGTACTGAATACAGTGTTCCACATTTGGCAGTTGATCAAAAATATGGGTTGCCAAATTTCACAGTGTAAGTTACTTGGGTCATGTAATTATCTAAGGTTAAAAGTCTTTAATGAATATTTACAATAATAACCTGCATTTTTCCTTGATTTTTTCCCCCCTATTATAAGTTTAAGAAAAGCCCAGATTTAAAAACAAAACAAAACAATGGCAGCTCATCGATCTGTCTTATTCTTCTGATGACTACCTCTGTGTGTTACTATATTTGATCTTGGCCATTGCTTCTGGGCCTCTTGGCCAAGATCAAGCATAGTAACACATAGAGGCAGTCATCAGAAGACTTAGTCCAGTCCTGACTCAGCCAACTTGCTAACTCTGTCTTCAAGTAAATCCCTTAACTTCTCTAAGTCACAAGATGGATGTTAGCCTATGTAATGGAACTATAATTTTAAAAAGTTGTTTTGACCATTACATAAAATAATAAATGTGAAAAATCATTACAGACTGGAAGGCACTATGCAGATAGAAGCAGCTGTTTAACTTTTCTCTAATCTCAACTTTCTTTGCATAGTGTATTTTATTAGATGACATAAAAGCTGATCATGCCAATTTTCTCAATGGAATAAGACAGTAATGGTAAAATGGAGCATTTATTGTAAATCCATGCTAACCGCTATGAAATCTTTTGGCCTAGCTAAACATGCAGACTAATATAATGCCTGTGGCAGCATACATATGAGCTTAGACCTGAAGGCTGTTAAATTGCAAACAGATTTTTATAAGTCAGCAGAGACATTAATGCAAAATCACTTCACGGTTAATCACTTCACGATTCCGAATGTTCTTAATGAGATGACTAATGAGATGATGCATCACTGCCACCCTTCCTCAGCTCCCAGGTTTAGGGGATACCTTAATTCTTAAACTGACATAATTCACAACAGGTTCTGATGATCCTCAAATGTAAATATTCTTTACTTTCAGGAATAAATTGCATACTAGAGAGTTCCTCACTTCTACTTCGCATTTGTAAACTTTCTGTTTCCAGATTGAATGGTGTGTTTTCTAATCAGTCCACTCCTTTAATGACCAATTTCACACTTGAACAGTAACATTAATAAAAATCAAGAAAATGCATGTAAGAACTAGCAAGAATTAAAAGAATTAGTCTTCCATTCATAATGTATTAGGAATTAAAACTGTTTTGAAGGTGACACCCCAGCTGAAGTTTGGATTTTTTCCCCCATCACACAAATAGTAGACATATGAGTAATAATTTTTAGAAATAGAAGAATACTTTGCCTTATGCTTGAGAAGGAATGGATTTTTACAAAATAATTCCAAGAATTGGAATAGAAAGTGAAAAATTAATTTTTTAATTATGAGTATTAATTTGATCTGACCGTGAGTTAACAGGTGGAAATGGGGAATGTACAAACCAGATTTTTTATCTACTCAACTCTTAAGTAAATTCTTAAAAGTAATGAATTTGGAACCGCTGGTACAATTTAAATTCCAAGATCCTTACCTAAACCTCTACCAAGTAAAACTTGAAGGTACTGTGTACCCCATCTTCTTTCAGAGTACCCTGACTGGATTCCTTTTGATTGGTCTTCTTCAGCTTCCATAGGGAGGAGTATGAGATTATATACTAGGAAGATGGGATTATAATTAGATTATTTTTGGTTCTTTCCAGGCTTGTGCCTTTGTTAGAAAGTTGTTTGGATTCCTGTGGTCAATGGTATAAGGAAACACTAGCTTATTAACAGTTTCCAGTGATTTCCTCAGGAGTTCCTTTGGTTGTAAAATCTTTGGATGCCTTTGATAAGAGGGAGGGTGGGGATAGTAATTCAGTGCATTTCTTAAGAAATCTGTGATACTCAGATATTCTTTCTCCATACCCCCAATTTTCTCCACATCAACTCCTCAACTCTGTTTCACATTTTTCTAATTGGGTATTATGTGACAATTAACTTTTCTGTGCACTGAATACATTACATTGTTATTTATCCAAAAATAGTTGCCATTAATAGTTCCTCTGGACAATTCTCCTTCCTTTGAAAAGATCCAGGAAAGCATTTTTTACTGACAAAGAAGTGTTTTTTGGTTCTTCTGTGGGGTTTTATTGGCTGTGAGGTCTTTTTTTTTTTTTTTTTTTTTTTTGAGACAGAGCCTCAAGCTGTTGTCCTTAAGGCATCACAGCTCACAGCAACCTCTAACTCCTGAGCTCAAGCGATTCTCCTGCCTCCGTCTCCCGCCTCCGTCTCCCAAGTGGCTGGGAGGCACCTGCCACAATGCCTGGTTTTTTTTGTTACAGCTGTCATTGTTGTTTGGTGGGCCCAGGCTGGATTCGAACCTGCCAGCTCAGGTTTATGTGACTGGCGCCTTAGCTGCTTGACCCACAGGCGCCAAGCCTCGCGAGGTCTTTTATAATTTATTCCTAGATTAGAGAAAGAGGTCTTGAAAACTTAAAATAGTTTTTTTGGTAACAGAGGTTGATTATGTATATAAACATTACATGTTAGGCAATATTAAATGTATTGTTCAATTAGTAATCAATGTACTATAGTGAATCCTCTACCATGTTACAAATGCGGATTTTGTGTATGTTACTTTTCCATCATGTTGGTTTTTTTGTTGTTTTTTCTTGAGACAGATTTTCAGTATGTCATCCTCAGTAGAGTGCTGTGGGCTTAAGTGATTCTCTTGCCTCAGCCTCCCAAGTAGCTGGGACCACAGGCGCCCGCCACAATGCCTGGCTATTTTTTTGGTGCAGTTGATATAGCTGGCCTGGGCTGGGTTCAAACCTGCCACCCTCAGTATATGTGGCTGACGCTGTAACCACTGTGGGGTTACACTGTGGGGGTGCCAAACCCCATTGTTGTTTTTAAATCATGGTCTATACTATTACCAGTTACACTCTTGGGACATCCTAATGGGACATACTTAGACCTTCAGAATATTCACTTGAAAAATTTCAAATGTGTATACTGTAATAAACAGTGAGTATTGTGGATATTGTAACACATGGCCTAAACATTGAGAAAAGCAGCCACTCATCTGAGAGATAAAGAACCAGGAAGGGATCTCTGACCTGCCCAAAGGACTTGGAATAAAATCTAATGGGCAGAGGCCTTGGGTATAGTGAACTGGAGGAACGCAGGGATTTGTACCTAGGAATGGCATGCTTTGTAGATGCAGCTTTTAAGGTAGCAAGAATGTGCTCTAGAAAGTTCTGTGCAGGTCCAGAAAGGGAACTCTTTAGAATTACATGCATCAACTTTTTTTTTGTTGTTGAGACAGAGTCTCACTATGTCACCCTGGGAGAGTGCTATGGCGTTACAGCTCACAGCAACCTCAAACTCCTGGGCTTAAGCAATTCTCTTGCCTCAGCCTCCCAAGGAGCTGGGATTACGGCTATTTTTCAGTTGTAGTTGTCATTGTTGTTTGGCAGGTCCAGGCCGATTCAAACCTGCCACCCTTGGTGTATGTAGCTGACACCTTAACCACTGTGCTATGGACATGAGCCCAACTTTTTAGTGTAAATGACATTTAAATACATAGAATATCTTTTCCTGAGGTAAAATTAGATGTTACCACTTTACCCATACTAGTTGATTCAAATTGCTTTATAAGTAAATGTTTTTATGGGCATATGAAATTTAAAGGGATATATTTTGCTTTATAAAGGACTTTTTATATTTTTGCTGATGGTTTGGCTTATGTCTCTTTTAATTCTACAACACTATTAATAATACCCATTTCCTAAGGATATACTCTTTCCATAACAACCAAAACCTCTTGATTTGGGATTATTTGATTCCCCCCCCCCCCCACTGTGTATTTTGAATAATGATCCCTAACCCTCTCTTGCCAATTTGGATATTGGTATGACTTTTTGATCTTAAGGCTAAAAAAGTAATAAGCTAAGTAGAATTTAATAAACATTCTTATGCTCTTTTTATTATATTATAGAGGCAGTTCTGTATTCTTCATCTGTGTCAGCATGTCCCGGGATGGCTATTAATTTCTCATTTGGAACACCCAAGATGCTCAAGCAGAAATGGCAAGCTTGATAGCCCCACAGGGGCAATACTTTGACTAGGGTAGCAGGTGAGGGAGGTGCTGCTGCAGATAACAGATCTCACCTTCCCACTAAGAAAATTGTCCAATGGACCTTACTTTTGGTTGGTAGGATTGAGAGATTGTAGGGGAATCTATTTTATATTTATTCTCTTTTTCTTTAAAGACCTAAAATTGGGATCTAATTAATAATAATAAATAATAAGACATTATTTTTGGGCGTCAACTGAGGAGCCAAAAACTTCTGATGTCTGGGCCTCACCTCCAAGATTCTGATTTAAATGGTAAGGGGTGCAGTCCAGGTATTGTAAAAAAAATTTTTAAAGCTCCTCATGTAATTATGACTTGCGGTAAAGTTTGAAAACCCTACTCTGGTCAGTAAAACATAACTAAGCAGAGAGATTGTCCCCGGCATGTAAAATGGTCCAAATAGTGGGCACTCACAGAATGCTTTTTGTTGAATGAAGGAATATACTTGTTAAAAGAGTAAACCATTCAAGTATTAATCTTTGACATAATCTGAACTGTAAGAGCTAGTGATAAGTTAGTAACTAAATATGAAAGCCTAAATTAGATATTCATTTTCCAAAATTATAGATAAAATCCCTGCATAAATATAAAGTAGAAATATGTTATCATTCTCCTTACTCATCTCAGTACTTGAGATGACCCCCTGGGAAAAAATGATTATCCCACTGAGGCTAAGTCCTGCCATGAAACATTTCTTGAATTTAATTATTTTCTCCTTCATCTCTTGAAAATTTTTATCTTTTTTGCTTGCTCTATATATGTTATTTTCCCTTTCTTTGAGTGTGTTTTTTTTTTTTCTTTTTTCTTTCTGTTTTTTTTCTTTTTTTTGTTTGTTTTGTTTTTTTGGCAAATAAAGGCAGTGCTCTGTCTCCTTTCTTCAGGAAACACCTTTTTTCTGTGTGATGCAGTCAGTTTTTGTCATTTCTACTTCATGTGAACTAAGAAGTCATCTTTTCCTGCGAAAAGGAAATTTCCAAGCTGTTCATAAATTGTGGAGTCTGCTTTGGGGGAGGGCAGGAACTCAGAAAGAGTTCCTTCTTTCTGTGTCCCATGTGTCCCTTCATTGCTTTTTGCATTTTGGAGATCTTTTTTTCCTAATGTGTATCATCTAATCGTCAAGATGGTGCCTTCCTGTGCAAGCATCCGCTCTGTTTCTGTGTATCACACCCATGGTGCCAGCACTTTGTGAAACTCTACTGTGCTCTCCTCTGATTCAAAAGGTGAGCAGGGAGATAGATGAAAAGACATCGTAAGAGCATTATTTTGAAAGTAATTCTGTAACGTTTTCTTGGTTTAAAAATGCTCACCACTTCCTCTCTTTTCTGAACACACCCATTTGGGTGTGTCACTATTAACTTTATTTTGAGCCTTTCTTATTTATGTGTGTAGGACTGCCCTTTGGAACATGATCTCCTGCCTGATGCATCTGGGCCCCTCTAATCAGCATCTGAGTATCTGTCCGATGATTATTTTCAGTATCACAAACTCATTCTGAAATAGAACTGTAGAAAGGATCTGCCATTGTACTGTTAAATTATCATCATTAGTGCCAAAACCTCTCCCAGTGCCTAGAATACTATGCTGCTTCTTTCCTTGACTAAGTCTCCTCCTTTTAAATTATAACTTACAAGTAATGTATAATAAGTCACTTATGAATCACGTGTTAGGTCCCTTTTCACTTACATTGCCTTGGGCCTGGGTTAGGTGTACCCTGACATTTAGTTCACATAGTCTCCTGTGAAGGGGGGAGAAAAGGAAATTTTATTTTTTAGTACTACAGAAACAACTTTCAGAAATGGGATGCCAAAGATCATCCATAACAAATATGGATTTCTTAGGGGCAAAGCTGACTTTGCCATTCTTGTTACAACCTGTTTATATTCAAAAGAGGTTTATTCAACCAACACATTGTCCTACATGGTATTTTTATTTGGGGACATTATGATTAAAGGTAACTCTGTGAACTCCCAAAGTACTTGTCATCTATAGACTTGCTGACACTTCATCATGGCTACTTGAATTAGGTATATTACACAGGCTTGGTCAAAGGGTGAGTGTGTGCTGGAAATGTGAAGCGAAGGGGGATAGAGTTGGCTTGGGAACATTTATATTTTTTTTAGCTTGCTACTTCCTGTTCAGCTGAAAAGATAGTCCTGTAACTTTGCTGTTAGCTAAGGAGATAGTCCCGTAAGCTTGACAGATCACAGCTGCATCCTGTACTTTGTGTGAAAATGTATTTGCTTTCCTTCTGTTTATTTAGTTTTTCTAATTTTCTAATATATTAAGGTTTATTCCAGTGTTTCATGGAGCAAGAGGTTGGATACATGCCCAAATGAGAATGTGAAAAATAGCTAAATACTAGGCTGTAGGCAGAGAGTGGATTAAATATGGAGGATACATGCTATAAAAACCGAAGGCCAAGAAGCAACTCCCTCTATAAATTTTTAAAAGAAGGTCCCAAAAGCACTTGGTTTTTTGGACTAGTGCTATAATTAAAGCATTTCTCTTATTTCATTTACAAACATACAGTTCTTTTATGAAGAATCAAGTGCTTGTTCCTCATTCTAACCATCACAGTATTCTCAAAGCTTTATGACAACTTCAGGATATTTCTTTCATCTCATTATCTTAAAAGTTTTTGATTGCAACTGGAACAAATAATCCTAAGTATTATTTCCTTAGGGTTTTATACTTTGATGTCTGTTTTAAGCCCAACAATACACACTAGTAGATTGCTCATATCAGCACAAATTTCGTTTCTTGACATTTAGAGAGCTAAGAAATGTTTTAGTATCTCGGTTGAGGTAGAATGTTTCATTGATGACACAGAGGAGTGACAACATGTTCCACAGGAGGGAAGATTCCAATTTGAGCATTCTTTCAGATGAGAAGCAACTTCGTGAAAGTTGAATGAATACTCAACTCAGGTTAGGAGATAGACATTCTGTGTGACCTTAGTCACCTTGAGTACCTCTGAATTCTCACAAGTGAAGAGAGAATTGGGCTAGATGGCTTTTAAGGTCCTTTTCAACTGTATTTGATGTTCACTGAGCCTGAGCTCCATGCTATGACAAAATGGCAGTTGTCTCTCATATTAGTGCCTGTTACGCCCAAAGTCCCAGTGTATAATATGAAAGAGGAAAAGGAGGCGAGCCTGCCAAGCTGTTTGATTTGGAAGGATGAAGGCACAGTGTTTCAGGTGGTAGATTCATCCAGCGGCGGCGCACACTGTAGCCACAGTGGACTCAGGTATTGCTGGTGGCTTCCTGACAGTTTATGTAGTGGGCAGGGGCTTAGGGATTGACTTAACCATGCTCACTTTTATTGGTGTAGTGCAGCCTAGGAAAGGATTGTGTAGTTTGTTTGGTGTATTCTTTTTAGGTTTTGTTGTTGTTGTTGTTTATTTTTTATTATGTATGCTTGTGTTTTTCTTCCTGCTAGTTGACCCTGAAAGTTTGAGAGGAGACTTGCTGGAGTCATCTTTCCTTTGGGAATAAACAATGATAGTATCTTGAAGAAGTACTTTTGTAAGAAATAAAGCAAATAGATACTTAACACAGGGTCAACTCTTTCTATAGGGCATCTAATGCTGAAATACACAGATGAAATTTTGGTGCTTGTAGAAGAATAAGGAATATTCATTTGCACAGGGACCTACCTAAACAAATGGACTGGCCAATTAGGGGTTAACTGTTTGCTTTTGTGTTGCTGTACTATCTTTATCTGGTAATATAATCATCCATGTAAATTTCTAGTCTGATATATTCTTCACTAGACTTACAGAATATTAGAATTAAATCTTTGAGGGCATCTAATTCAATCCTTTTATTTTTATTTGAGCAAAGCGAGGCTCACAAAGATTGAATAACTTGGCCAAAATAATTTTGTAAGTTAGAATCAGCTAGATTCTAACCAGTTCTGACTTGTGAATTAGAATCAGAGCTAGAACCCAATTCTGCTTACTCCTAGATCATCCATAATTGACCACCTCTTTAAGTTGACCTACTTTTCGTAGACCTGTCATGCATCACATGTATGAGCAATAAGCCTAGTTCCTTATATTGACTACCTCTGTGCATTGACCAGATGTTACAGTCCCTTGGGTGGTCAACTTACAGAGGTTCCACTGTATTTGAAAGTATGGGTTGGGCAAGGTGGCTCACGCCTGTAATCCTAGCACTTTGGGAGGCTGAGGTAGGGGGGAGAGTTGCTTGATGTCAGGAGTTTGACCAGCCTGGACAACACAGGGAGACCTCCTCTCTACAAAAGAATAGAAAATTAGCCAGGCATGTTGGTGCATGCCTTTAGTCCCAGCTACTCAGGAGGCTGAGGTAGGAGGATCACTTGAACCAGGAATTCAAGGATATGGTAACCTATGATTGACCTCTGCACTCCAGCCTGGGTGACAGAGACCCTGTCAAAAAATTGAAGTATACTCACAAAAATGTTTGAAATGGTAGCCAATTTTAGTAAGGTAGTGAATGAGACAAAATCTTCTTTTCTAGGAATCTTCCTTCCAGCCTTTGCTGTTTAATACTGTATCAGAAAGTATCATTCTACCAGATGTGTTCCCATATCACATTGCTGTTCTTTTTTTTTTTTTTTTTGGAGACAAAGTCTCACTACGTTGCCCATGGTAGAGTGCAATGGCATCACAGCTCACAGCAACCTCAAACTCTTGGGCTTAAGCAATTCTCTTGCCTCAGCCTCCCAAGTAGCTGGGACTACAGGCACCTTCCACAACGCCGGGCTGTTTTCTTGTTGCAGTTCTCATTATTCAGCGGGCCTGGGCTGGGGGCTCGAACCCACCAGCTTCAGTGCGTGTGGCTGGCATTGCAACCACTGTGCTACAGGTGCTGAGACCCCATATCACATTGTTAACAGCTGGTTGAACAATAGTGTTAGGCAAAAGTAAGATAATATGAATGTAAAGTTTCTGTTACACTGAGAATTCATAAAATTTTCTTATGACAGGACAAGATAGTATAATACTGAAATGTTTGTTTTAAACAGAAATTTCAGGATCTTAGCAGAGAGAATGTGATAAAGGGAACATTGTTAACAGCTGGTTGAACAATAGTGTTAGGCACAAGTAAGGTAATATGAATGTAAAGTTTCTGTTACACTGAGAATTCAGAAAATTCTCTTATGACAGGGCAAGATAGTATAATACTGAAATGTGTTTGTTTTGAACAGAAATTTCAGAATCCAGCATAGAGAATGTGATAAAGGGGAAAAAAATAATTTCTGATTATTTGCTATTAGTTCCAATCTGGGTTTTATTTTGATTTTACATAATTTAATGTGACAATGTCTTAATTTTTTATTTTTATTTTTATTATTTTTTTGAGACAAGAGTCTCAAGCTGTAGCCCTGGGTAGAGTGCTGTGGCATAGCTCACAGCAACCTCCAGCTCCTGGGCTTAAGTGATTCTCTTGCCTCAGCCTCCCAAGTAGCTGGGATTACAGGCGCCCACCACAACACCTGGCTATTTTTTGCGGGGAGGGGGTGGCGGGGTATAGTTGTCATTGTTGTTTGGCAGACCCAGGCTGGATTCGAACCTGCCAGCTCCAGTGTATATAGCTGGCCTGGCACCTTAGCCACTTGAGCTACAGGTGCTGAGCCTGTTTTAATTTTTTAAAATGACTGTGAGGCCTAATTTAAGATTTAAATGTTTTATGCATTTGTAGAAAATATTTTCTAATTACTAAAAATTGGTATCAGGCTCTAAAGATGGGAAAGACTGTTGAATTCAGTCTGGAATATCTTTAACGCTGCTATTGGCCACAGTGACTAAATGTGATATCTTAAGCTACACTTACATTTCAATCAATTCATGGTATTCTTGATGTGGAGAATTGAAGTATGTAGTATGCCAATTTGAGATGTAAATTCTGAGACTTAATTCATTATATCTTCATGCTGAGTAGTTAAAAACCCATTTAGATTAAGAAATAGAACACCAGAAACACCTTGATGTGCCTCCTCAGGCACTTCCTCCTTCCTCACAAGGTAGCCATGATCCTGACATACAATTCAATAAGGTAGTGTTGCCTGATTCAAAACTGTATAGAGATGGAATCATTCAATTATCTATTCTTTTGGATTTGACTTCTTTTGCCCAACATTTTTTCTGTGAGATACATCCATGTTGTTGCATGTAATAATAGTTCATTCTTATTATTGTATGTACTGTATTCTATTTTATGAACAAAAGATAATTTATCCATTTTGCTGATGGTCATTCAGATTGTTTTCTGTTGGGGCTATTAATAATTCTGCCACGGGCATTCTTGTGTATAGCTTTTGGTGTTCGTTTATGTGCAGCTCACTGGGGTATGTTTTTGAGAGAGGAGTGGCAAGGTTATAGAGGATGTGTCTACAACTTTTGTAGATAATGCCAGTTTCCAAAGTATCTGTACTGATTGACATATCAAATTAGTGTTTAAGAGTTCCATATTCTCCACATTCTTGCAATACTTGGCACTAACAGTTTTTTTATTGTAGTCATACTAGTAGGTACATAGAGGTATCTCATTGTGGTTTTAAGTTTGTTTTCTCTGCTAACAAATAGTGATGGGTACTTCTTCATATATCTGTCATGTGGATATTCTTTTGCTGAGTGCCTGTTTAGATCTTTTACTAATAGAAAAAAATTAGGTTATTTGTCTTTTTACTATGATTTTAGTGGTTTTTAAAAATATATTGTGGGTAATCTTTTATTAGGTACCATTAAATGTTAATATCTATTCTTAAAGTCTAAAGTTAATAGCTAACTTCTCTTCTGAACAATACAAGAATCTGAAAACACTCTTATTTTTCATTCTTACATGACATTATTAAGTAGGATTTTAGTTTGCCTTTGCCTTGTTTTTAACCCCCTATATTTGTTATTGCTGCTGTTTTATATAGTGTTTTAAAAATTACATTTTATCAGTTTCTTTTTCTTATTTATTCATTTAAGTTTCCTTACTCTTTTTTCTTTCATCTCAGCTTTTTCTTCTTGGAATTCATTCATCCTTTGAAAGTTCCTCTAGTGAGTTTATAAGATTCTTTATTTTTTTTATTTACACATTCTTTATTTACACAGTGTTTTATTTACTCTTGAAAGATAGTTTTGTTGAATATATAATTCTGAGCTGCAAGTTATCTTTTCAGATTTGTCTTACTGCTTTTTAAAATTTTTATCTTGAAGTCTGCTACTATTCTAATTGTCCTTTGTAGGCAATCTGTCTCTGGACAACTCTGGAAAGTTTCTTGCCATGATCTCCCTGAGTGTGACATCTTCCCCAATCTATTTCCTCTTCAGGAACTCTGGTATGTTGAACTTTACACTGTGTCTTAGCCTCTCTTTTGCATATTCCATTTGTTTGACCCTCCGTGCTCTTTCCTGGCTAGCTTTTTCAAATCTATATTCCAGTTTATTCTCTTTCCACGTGAGTTCCAATGTACTGTTTAATCTATTCATAAAGTTTTTTCAACACAGTTTTTAAAATCCACTGGTCTTTATAGTACCTTTCTCATGCTTCCAATTCTATCTTTAAGGGTTTTGAACATTGTAAAGATACTTACTTTGTATTCTATGTTTAATTATCCCATTGTCTGCAGTTCTTGGGGGAGGGGGGCTGTCAAATTGCTCAATTGTTTCTGCTGACTTATAAGGTGGTTTGTTTATTCATGTGCTTTGTAATTCTGAATTTTGAAGTTTGGCAGGCTTTTATCTGTGGGAATCCTTGGTAATCTATTTTGAGTGCACCTTTTTCCAGATAGAATTTGTTTCCTTTTTGCTAGATGTCTAAGGTTGCTACCAACCTAAGACCACTTCAGGTTCCTCTCTTGGCTTGAGGTTTTCTGGACTACCCTGGTGTGTAAAATCAAATCTCAAATTCTTGTGAGGATAGTCCTGTTGTTACAGAGTTGCAGTAGAAATGTTTTCTTTTTCCATTCAGCATTCTAAAAAAGACAAGGCTTTTATGATTTGGGGTTTTTAATTTCCTCTGTTAGTGGTTAGATTCCTTCCTTCCTTCCTTCCTTCCTTCCTTCCTTCCTTCCTTCCTCCCTCCCTCCCTCCCTCCCTCCCTCCCTCCCTTCCTCCCTTCTTTCTTTTTGGTTTGGGGATCTCTGTAATCTTACTGAAAGAACTCTTTCTCCCTAATCTACAACTTGTGAATTGAAAAAAACTAGTTTCTAGTTATCGACTATGATTATAATTCAGAAATTCTTTTGTAAGTTTAGTTTATATTGCTTTGAGATGTAAGTAAATTCATAAAATGTTTGGATATTACTGCAATGTATGATCTATAATATAATGACTTTGTGGTCAGAGAGGTTTGCATGTTTACATTCGTCTTTTGAGCCCTATTACAAATTTTCATGTTTTGTTTTGTTTTGCTTTGCGGTTTTTGGCCAGGGCTGGGTTTGAACCTGCCACCTCCGGCATGGGGCCGCCGCCCTATCCCTTTGAGCCACAGGGGCCGCCCAGACAAATTTTTGTTTTTAAACGGATAAGCAAAAATGCTAAAGCTACGTGTACAGTTGCTCTGTTCTGACTGTATTATAAATACCAGTTTAGGTGCACTGATTGCTTTCTGGCTTATCAGGTACATCTTAACTTTTGTGTCACAGCAAAAGCAAACCCTTGTTGAATGAATAATGTCTTTTTCCAATTCCTGTAGGAAGGTAGTAATGCTTAGAAGAGTGAATAAATTTGATTAATGTAATAAATCATCTATAAATAACGCTTGAGCTTACCCTTTTTTTTTTTTTTTTTAACTTTCATTTGAAAAAAAAATGAGTGTAGTGTAAAGGTAACAACTTTTAGAAAGTAAATTGATCCTGGCAGAAGGTCTTTACAAAGTTTCTAGGCAATAATTGAAAAATATAGAAGTGTATATTATCTTATTGCTTCCCACTTGCAATTTTTTAAAAAAAGCTTAAAAGCAACTTGGAAGGGTATTAGTGTGGACCTTCTGTCTCTTCCCCCCCACCTCCCTTTTTCCTCAGCAGCGTATCATTTATTATATTGGACCAGTAGGAATCACTTTAAAGAGGTTGAGAGCTGTTTCAGATTAATAACTTGGAAACAGCCCAGAGGAGTCACAGTGCTGCTTACCTTGGAGTAAGTTTTTTGTTTTTTTGTTTTTTCTTATTGTTGGGGATTCATTGAGGGTACAGAAAGCAGGTGACACTGATTGCATTTGTTAGGCAAAGTCCCTCTTGCAATCCTATGTTGCTCCCAAAAGGCATAGCACACATCAAGGCCCCACTCACCTCCCTCCTTCCCTCTCTCTGCTCTTCCTTTCCCCACCCCTCCCTCCTTTCTTTCTGCTGTATCTTAGAGTAAGTTTTAAAAACACAGCCATTGAGAATTATTTCTGTAAGCTGCCAAGTTAAAAGTTGGAGCAAAGAGCCTTACTCTTATCCACATAACCCTAAATTCTTGTTAATATACTTTACGAGGGTCTTGTTTGAAGGATGGCATAGTCCACAGGATAAAAAAGCTTTGTCAGGACAGTCAATAAATAATGTTCTGGGTTTACATAGAGTTTATATTTTTTCCTTTCAGAGTTCTCAGTTTTTCATTTTTATATATAAGGCCTTTCTAAAATAATAACAATGTCAAATTATTTTTGCTTTGACTTGCATTGCCATAAATCCGGATTTCGTTATTCTTTAATATTTTAAAAAATGATAGCTATGTATTATTAATACATTCTAGCTTTTTCTATATTGGAAAACACCCCTCTTTTACTCTTTTCCCATTATAGGATTGTGCAAACCTTCAGTTAAACAAAACCAAAATTGTTCACTTGTCTGCCTTCCACCCCCCTGAAATTAGCCACACAGCTCTCCGTGGGTGTGGCCTGTCCTCCTTTGCCGCCACAGTTACTTGATCGCCTTATCTTACGTCACTCTTGGCTCCCTACATTGGCTCTTCCTCTGCTTTCTTAGCTCCTCCTTTCCCCCCTCCACCCAGTTTTTGTACTACTCTCTTGTCACCTCCCTTATTGGAGGTTCAGAAACAATTCTCATGAGCTTTTCCCTTTCCTATTCTCTAAATATTCTGAGAAAGTTACTGTTGACCATCCATATCTAAGGGTTTCACATCCTCAGATTCAACCAACCTCAAGTAAAAAAAATCCAGAAAATCAAAAAAAATAGCAATATAACAAAAAACACAGTATAATTACTATTTATATCATATTTACATTGTATTAGGTATTGTAAGTAACCTAGAGGTGATTTAAGGTATACAGGAAAATGTGCATAGGTTATTTGCAAATATTTCACTATGTTATATCAAGGCTTAAGCATTGTGGATTTTGCTGTTCACCGGAGGTCCTAGAACCAATCCTCTGTAGATACTGAGGTGAGACTGTACCTATGCCAGTTTCATTGGAGAATTCCTACTCCAGGATTAAACTTCAGTAAGAACATTTTGAAAGCAAGAACCTTTTTCCTTTGCCAGTGCTTAGATATTATTATTGGTGTGAATTCATGAATATAAAGTACAGATGGCCCTTGCTTTATGTAAAATATATGCTCCTAAAACTGTTGGCTGTATGCCAGCGTAATATGGCCAAATGCAGATTTATTATCTCTGTGTACTTCCATGTGGAAACAAACCTTAAACATTAACCTTATATACTTTTCTCATCAATGGAAACTTGATCAAAATAGCTGATCTGTTGTTTGCAATTTAATGTGTCATCTTTTTGCCTTTACTTGTGTATGTCCTAAGGCAGGAGGACCACTTTAAGCCAGAAGTTGGAGACCACTCTGGGTAATACGTATATCTAGACCCCATCTCAAAAAAAAAAAAAAAGTTTATTTTTTTCACTTTAACCATTTTTCCAATCCATAACAGTAATCTTTTTCGCATATATTAATCTTTCTGGGTCAATGAACTTTAGAACTTAGGTGCCTTACAAAACAATACTTGTGATTATTGTACTTCTTTCTCTTCCCACCACTTCTAATTAAATGCATCATACTTACACTTGATGCCATTAAGTATAGAGTATGGTATAACTTGTGCCACCGTGACCATGTCTTTGTTTACTGACCTAGTATTAACCTAGAACATTCTTATGCCTCTTTCCCTGATGATGTGGTAGCAGATTGCATTTGACTGGCTTTCAAGATAATCAGTCTTAGTTATTTCTAAGTCATTGGTTAGTACGGTGTTAAGAACAAGCATTGCTCTAAGAAAGGATATAAATGGCTTTTGAGTTTCTTTTCTTAGCATGCAAGTTAAAAGATTAGAAGGAAAGCAAAAGCACATGACACACAACTGTGCGGTTTGCTAATAGATTGTAGGTTTCCTGTAACTTAGATTATACAAATCACTGTAAGCTGTTAGCCAGTGATTATTTTGATTTCCCTTTTGTGTTAGTTACAATCTTTTAAAATAAATTCATGTGTTAAAATGTAAGTTAATCACTAAATATCAATATATTGTCTTTGCATATCTTCCTCCTACTCATTCCTTTTAGACCAAGGTTTTTGGGATTTTTCTCCTTTGCTTCTTTCTCGGAGCCTGTTACACATCTATTAGAACACAGTAACACAGTGTGCTACTGGTGTTTGAGAAGCTCTCCTCCCCTTCCTCCCCACCCCCATTCAACCCACTAACGTGTTAGTATTTTAGGGTCTGGGTAATGTCTCAATGATTTTTTTTGCACTGTGGAGAACTGCCAGTTCAATTGTAGCACCTAATAGTTGTGGAATGAATTGTTAATAATAAGGTAAATGAATTTAAGCAGAAAGTAGTAGAAAAGAAAATTTTTAATTTATTTATCAACTTAGAATTTAAATATATTCTAAATTTATAATCTAAATTTTAAAAATTTAGAATCAGAGTAGATTATAAGATCAGTATAGATATTGAATAGGTTGATACTCTCTAACTTTAGTAATATTTGGGGGCAGAATGTATGACACAATATACTGAAGTGCCTCTAAAATATAAAGAAGAGATATATTTACAAACCAGTTTTTGTTTTAGCTATACCTTCTATCATGCTACCAGTTTTCCTGAGTAGATGGCAAATCTACCAATCATCGAATGGAAAACAAACATATTAGGATACGTCCACTGAAGATAGGCGGAGTTGTGCAGGAGTTGAGGGATAAAGAAGGGGAGAAAATGTCTAAACTTATCTCTTCCCTGCCTTGGAAATAGCTTATGTTAGACTTTGAGGACCTTTAAAGAAGGGGTTTTGACTGTTGAGGATGAGCAGCACAAGTTCTAAGGTTTAGCCTGCAGCCTGAGGGCCCAGTGCTGATTTTGTGAGGACATTTGTTTTTTGCTTATCTGGGGTGTCAGATCCCATGGAAAGTATGCAGGGACCTCCTTTTTGCTAATCAGCTTTCTTTAGTGTTCCTGCATTTAATGTGTTGCCCAAGACAACTCTTCTTCTGATACATGGCTGAAGGGGAAAAAAAGGTTGGACACTCTTGAGAGAAGGAGAGGGATTATTAGTAGACTGGTAAGTCATGTGACTTTGTTCAGCTTGGCCATTGTGCATAATTTGTAGCAATTTTTGAGGCTAAGCAGTTGAATTTGTTTTTAGAGGAAAATCTTGAGAAACACCATTTCTAAATAACACTTAAGTTTTCCAAAATTAAAAAAAAATTGGAGGTTGGGCAGCCTCTGGCCCCATATACTGGAGGTAGTGGGTTCAAACTCAGCCCCAGCCAAAAAAAAAAAAGAATCAGAGGTATGGCTTTTACATTTATACTTCAAAATATAAAACATGTTTTTTTAAGTAAAGAAAACATTTTTTTAATTTTTGTTTCTTTCTTTTTTTTTTTTTTTTTTTTTTTTTTGAGACAGAGTCTCAAGCTGTCGCCCTGGATAGAGTGCTATGGTGTCATAGCTCACAGCAACCTCCAACTCTTGGGCTTAAGTGATTCTGTTGCCTCAGCCTCCCAAGTAGCTGGGACTACAGGAGCCCACCACAATGCCCAGCTATTTTTTAGTTGTAGTTGTCATTGTTGTTTGGTAGGCCCGGGCTGGATTCCAACCTACCAGCTCTCGTGTATGTGCCTGGTGCCTTAGCCACTTGAGCTATAGGCGCCGAGCTTCGTAAAGAAATTTTAAAGTCAACGATTAAAAAAAGTCTTCATAGTTTCTATATACTTATGAAACAGATCAAAGCAAAAGTAATATTTTTAACAATAAAAAGGAGAGGGTTTCACTCAAACAAAATGAATAAGTTCTAGACATCTACTGTCTAACTTTTACCTGTAATCAACAATGTATTGTACCTTGAAAAGAGGATAGATCATCATGGTAAGCATTCTCACCATAAATAAAAGTAAAAATTATACCTCAACGATTTAGAAAATAAAAAGAAGAAATTGCATGTGTCATATATTATACCTATATTACATTTTATTTTTACCTATTTTCATTGTTTGGGGCTTTTTCCACATCCATATTTTTCCACATCCATATTTACGCTTCACTTTTTAGTTTGTGTTTTTTTTCATGTAGTCTTTGTCTTCATCTAAGACGTGGTTAATAAAATACATTGTAAGAGTATTGTGCCTTGGGTAAAGTCAAACCATATTTTGTGTGTCTGCTTCAAGTTTGGCAACCTTCAGGTACAATACAACCTCACCAGTCTGGCTGACTTTTTTTTTTAAATGAGGACCGTGCCTAATCTTTAGAATTAATGATTTACTGAGTTTCAACCTCAGGTTTAATAGGCTTAATTTGTTAGTTGTTGTAGATTCTGTTGTATACATTTCTGTAGCCAGGAAAAAACTTATTTTAAATATTAACCATAATTCACTTCTCCCCAAGCTTGCCTGTTCTGTAACTTCTGTAAATCCTGGATTGCCGCTTTTAATAAATAACCATCTATCAAGTACTAAATAGGTAAGGGACAGTATTCACTTACCACTCATAATTTTTTTTAACTTTATTCAAATTAATATGAGGGTACAATTTTTAAGTTACATTGTTCTCACTTCCAGGGCAAAGTTCCATTTGTAGAAGAGCCCCTCACCCTGGGGTGTGTTATACACCCTCACAATGTGCACATTAGGTGAGATGGCGCCTCGTGCCCTCCCTTCTGCCATACGCCCTCCTCCTGCTTCCCTCTACCCCAGAATTGGACTATATTAGTGTTTTATTGTTCTTAGGAACATGTAATTGTTTATATATTGATTTCAAATTAGTATGCAGTACATTGGACATTTATTTTCCAATGATTTTTTTGTGATACTTTACTAAGAAGAATGTATTTCAGCTACATCCAGGTAAATGTAAAAGATGTGAAGTTGCTGTCTTTTTTAATGGCTGAATAATATTCCATGGTAAACATATACCACAGTTCGTTGATCCATTCATGGGTTGACAGGCACTTAGGTTGCTTCCACGACTTTGCAATTATGAATTGAGCTGCAATAAACATTCTAGTGCAAATGTCTTTGTGGTAAAATGATTTATATTCTTCTGGGTAGATAGCTAGTAATGGGATTGCAGGCTCAAATGGAAGGTCTACTTTTAGAACTTTGAGGATTCTCCATACTTCTCTCCAAAAAGTCTGTATTAGTTTGCAATCCCACCTACAGTGTAGAAGTGTTCCCTTCTCTCCACATCCATGCCAGCATCTGGTGTTTTGGGACTTTGTAATGTGGGCTAATCTTGCTGTGGTTAGGTGATATCCTAGAGTGGTTTTGATTTGCATTTCTCTGATGATTAGAGATGATGAGCATTTTTTCATGTGTCTGTTATCCTCAGAGAAGTTTCTGTTCAAATCACTTGCCCACTTATAGAGCAGGTTGTTTGCACTTTTCTTATTGAATTCTCTGTAGATTCTAGTTATCAGGCCTTTGTCTGATTCATAACATGCAAAAAATCATCTCCCATTCTGAAGGCTTTCTATTTGCTTTGTTTGTGGTACTCTTAGCTGTGCAAAAGCTTTTTAGCTTGATAGAGTCCCAGTTATTGGTTTTTGGTGTTGCTGCAATTGCTAGGGGGTCTTCCTCATTAAGGTCTTCCTCATTCCCAGGTCAATATCTTGAAGTGTTTTCCCTACATTCTCTTCTAGAATTTTTATTGTTTTGTGTCTTAAGTTCATAGAGATGGGGTCTCTATAATTTTTTATTTTGTAGAGATGGAGTCTCGCAGTGTTGCCCAGGTTGATCTTGAACTTCTGGCCTCAAGTCGTTCTCCCACGTGGGTCTTCCAGAGTGTTGGGATTACAGGTGTGAGCCTGGCCCATCCATAATATTTTTGAACCCCTCCTGTGTCAACTCTGTGCTAGGTCTTGAGCTGCCTTGCCCTCAAGTTGGTCACAGTACTATGAGAGATACATCAGGGACAGCTGTCTTTATAAGAAGTGGCATATTTGAGGCATGCCAGAAAGTTGTGACATTTGAGGCTTTAAACTTTTCCCTGAAGGCTGATAGAAGGCTTTCCTTCATAAAACCATCTTTACAAGGTAGGTAAAACCAGGGTATTCTCAAATGGAAATTATAGAATGTATAATAGCCAGAGATGCCTGCAGACAAGAGTTACATTTCACCAACTTTGAGAGACTCTCATTATCTTCTCAAGCTTGGACACTATGGTCAGCATTTTTATCAAGTAGTTATCCTTATGTTTTTTTGTTTTTTTTTTCTTTCTCAAACCCACCAGCTTTGGTGTATGTGACTGGCATCTTAGCTGCTTGAGCTATAAGCGCGGAGCCTGTGTTAACACTTCTGAGAACAGTTGGTTTGGAAAAGAAAATCTGTGAGAGAATGAAAGCTACTCTTGAGCCCTTCTACAGTTCTAGAAACATCTCTGCCTTAGGCTTTGTAACTCTGGGATGACAGACTGTTCCATGAAGTTAACTTCTGCCTAGGACTCACACAGCTCTTATCAACTTGGCTTTGGTTTGCTTTTTGTTCATGCCTTTTTTTTCCTGCCCTTGAGTTTTGCTCCCTCAGCTGAATCTCTTGTACTATTTAGTTTTTCCCACAACTGTCTGGTTTTTCTTTAACCCAGTGTTCCCATCCTACATACAAAAATTGCCTATTATGAAAGTCATTTGTGATGAAAAGACCGCTTCTCTGCTTACCTCCATTGCCACTAGTTGTATGACCTTATTTGCTTCACCCTTGAGTTTCAGTTTTCTCATCTGTAAAAGAGGAATGATGAGAGTTCCTGCCTGATAGAGTTGTGGGAAGTATGTGGGATAAGTATATAAAGTGCATAACAGTCTGAATTATTCCATAAATTTTTTGTTTTGTCTTTTTATTTCTACTTTGATCATAACTGAATACCCATTACCCAGTTGTATCCATTCAGCAGACCTATATGGATGGTTTCATTGGGATAGGCTCTGTGCTAGGGTTGGGTTATGAAAGTGCTCCCAACTGAGTGGAGGGACCCATGGAAGTAGCCAGTTAGTGTGTGTGTGTGTGTGTGAGAAGTTCTGTAAGGCAATTATTCAAACAGAATTAGGGAAACACAGATGACAGAGCTTTACATTTGTTCTGAGTAGATCAGGAAAGTATGTTAGATTTTTAACTAGGCCTGAATTCTTGGTGTATAGAAGGAAGAGCATACGAGGCGGTGGGAACTGTTCATACGGAGGTGGGTAAGTCCTGTGTATAAGGCCTAAGTGGTTAAAGCCCAAAGCTGTGCTTCCTTCCTGCTACCACTCCAGTTCCATCATAGCAAGAAAATATAGAGCAAGTATCTTTTTTCTAGGCATAATTTCATTATTGCCTGCCTTAATAGTGATTAGAGAGTTCAGCATTATTTTTTTCTGTGTATACAAAATGAGAAACAAATGTGAAGATCACACACAAGCTTAGAAAACATGTGAATGGTAGCACCTGTAGCTCAAGTGGCTAAGGAGCCAGCCACATACACGAGCTGGTGGGTTTGAATCCGGCCTGGGCCTGCCAAACAATGACAACTACAACCAAAAAAAATGGCTGGGCGTTGTGCTGGGCCTATAATCCCAGCTACTTGGGAGGCTGAGGCAAGAGAATTGCTTAAGCCCAGGAGTTTGAGGTTGCTGTGAGCTGTGACACGACAGCACTCTACCCAAGGTGATAGCTTGAGGCTCTGTCTCAAAAAAAAAAGAACATGTGAATGTGCCTCCTACAGTCAATTTCCTCTCCATTTCCTTTATTTCCTTCCTTTGATCACTTAACTACATGCCAGGCACTTTCCCAAGGTTCTCTCTTTTAATCTGGACAATTTGGTGAGTTAAGATTTTCCTTATTTTATAGATGAGGACACTGAGGCTCAAAGGAGTTCAGAAAATTGAAACCAAAATTTAAAAAAATTATTTAAGATACAGAACCAGTAAGTGGGAGAGCTCTTCCTCTGCGCCAGCATATTTCCAAAGCTTCTGCTCCCCTCATCTTAAAATGAAGCACAGAGATGCTGCTGAGAACTAGAGTAGGCCCTGCCACTATGTTGCAAATTAGCTGACTGCCACAGCCAGCAAAGACTTTCTGATATTCGTTTCTCTCACCCAAGAAGTTGAGTGGTTGAAGTAGATGAATCTACCTTTGCTTTTAGTTTTGTGATCTCTTCGTAGGCTCCTCCCATCTATTTTGTTTATATCTGCCAATTGTCATTCAATTGGTCACATTGTGACCAAGTACAAGTTAGTGGGGGAATGTTCTAATGCAGAAATGGCAAAGGCATAATTATTTGAACATATTTAAAAATCAAAATAGTTTAGGGAGTAGGCGTAAGAATTGCCTAGGAAGGGGCCTGAGGGAACTTTCTGGGGGTGAAGGTGATATCCTATATCTTGATATAAGTTTGGGTTACACTTAGATTTGTGCGCCTCACTATACATTTCACATTAAAAAGAAATCTGGAAGCAAATATTGAACTCTAGTTAATGATAGGCATGTTGAAGTATTTGAGGAGTGGTACAGTCTGCAGTTTACTTTTAAATGCATTAGAATACGATAGACTAAAGATGGATAGAGGGATAGATGAAGAGACATTTGACAAAGCCAAGTATAATAGTACATTATAGTGATCTGGGTAATGTTTACATGGTGTTCATTGTGGAATTCCTTCAAATTTGCTGTATGTTTGAAATTTTTGTAACAATGTAATAGTAAATATATAAATGTTCAAAAACAACTATAATAATTTGTTGGGGGTAATACACTTGTAAAATGAGTTGACAATTTTATATCCATGACCTCCTCCTTGAAGGCTTTTTGTTAATGCCTCCCTGGGCTTTACTTAGACTAATTATCATGAGTTTAAGTAACCCGATTTAAACAGCTCAGACAGACCTTTTCTTTCTTTAGCCGACCTCGTAGGTGGGGAAGTTTTTTCCCTTAGCTTACATTTAAAGCTAGAATGTATGTCCCAGAGTTGAAGCTTGCCAAGGAAAGCTCTTCTCTGGCTGTTTTAAGTCACTAATAGCTATACCACATTTCTAGAAGTTAGTGTCACTATCAGATAGAGATTAAACTTCCCTCCTCCCACCTCCCATCCCAGCTATATCCTTGGCCAGACGATATGTATTTAAAAGGGAAAATCCTTTTTAAAATTTTGTATGTTGGCTCAGCGCCCGTAGCACAGTGGTTACAGCGCCAGCCACATACACTGGGGGTGGCAGGTTTGAACCCAGCCCAGGGCAGCTAAATAACAATGACAGTTGCAACAAAAAGTAGCCAGGCGTTGTGACAGGCGCCTGTAGTCCCAGCTACTTGGGAGGCTGAGGCAAGAGAATTGCTTAAGCCCAAGAGTTTAAAGTTGCTGTGAGCTGTGACTTCACGGCACTCTACCAAGGGCGACATAGTGAGACTCTGTCTCAACAAAAAACAAACAAACAAAAACTGTGCTTTATTTTCAGTCTACCGTGTATTTGAGATGCTTTTTTTTTTTTTTTTTTTTTTTAAAGCAAATCAAACTTTGCCTTTGGGATTCATAGCACTTTAGTTGGAGACAACTTCTCGTTGTGCTGGTTTGAGTTCTGACACTTCAGAGCATCTTAGTTTGGAAGCTTATGGAATGCTTCTTTCCCCCTCTTGTATTTGGAATAGACAGCTTGTCTTCTCTTCATTAGTTAAAGCCCCAGACCTTAGTGGCGCCCAGAATGATCGTCCCATCCACGTTGGGTTTGAGAATGTGCAGGCCTTGGGAGTGCGTGAACTCTTGAGCAGCTGACTTTGATTGGTGGGCAAAAAAGGACAGTGAATTCAATCATGGAGATACCTAGTTTCCTGTTTAAAAGAAAAGAAAGCTAAAGTATGTTTTGAATTATTTTGTTCTAAAAATGCTGTCTTTCTCTTTAACTTTTATAAAAGTAACCACAAGTCATTCTAGGTACTGAGAATGCAGTATAATAAAATGACATTTTACAAAATTTAAGTAAAGCTAATATTTGAAATAAAATTGGAGTGCTAGGGCAGGAATACTATAGCTGTTAAATTGCTGACATTGAGCAGAGAATATTCTTTAAATCCTACAAAACTGAGTTATTATGAGGGAAAAGAGAAATTTGATTGCTTGAAAATTGGATCTGTAAATTTACATGAATCTCTAAAAGAGGCAGGCATATGTGAATGCCAGGGAAGGTCTGGACTAACCATGAAAAACCTGCTTTTCTGCATAACTGGTGAAAGCATTGGTTCCCAACAACTCTCACATTTATAAGGATTTTTTAAAGGAACTAACTACACATAGGGCAAGTAGCTATGTAGTCCAAAATGTATTGGCGGAGTGTAACACACTGGGGGCATGTGGATTCCTAAGAATGTCACACCTTGTCTATGCCAATAAATCATGAGCATCTACTCTTGATACTAAATGTGATATCACTGGCAGATTTTCCTCTTTATGAGAAGAGTAATGTTCAGAAGGGAGAATATTTTTTCATATATTTTGCTCTCTCTGTGATTAGGATATTTTTATGCTTTTTTTTTTTTTTTTAACTGTGAAATTATACTGGCAAGTCCCAAGAGAAGTAGATCTGGATTTCATTTTGTCTCTTCAACTCTGTGTGATCTCGCGCACATTCCTGACATGTTACAAACTGCTTGTGTCTCTGAATGTGCAGTATCAGTTTTCAGTGGTGAAAGCCCCAAAAGGAAACAGACTGATTCTTCCATGCACAAACAGCTGGGCAGTTGTGGATGGAATTAATTGCTGATATATATTGGCTATGTTTTTCTTCTCTTGTCATTTCCTTTGCAGCTGTGAAAGTGAGGTCTGACTTGAAAACAGTCATTTCCAGCAGTGCAAATCCAAAAGTATCACAATGAGATTCTTCTAATATAATAAACAACTGTTACCTTTGAGTTGTTCAGTTTGGGGGTAAGTTGAAGAAGAGCAAGGAGTGGAAGCAGGTGATTTCATAATCATATATATGGTTGGGAATTATTAATCAGCCACTCGCACTATTAGAGGAGTATTTTGGAATGGTTTATTATCATACAGCAAGAAGGACCCCATCATTAGTTCAACAAAGGCTGGATCAATCAGCACCCCAGCCCCAGGATGGTGAGAGAGGGTGTTCTACGCCATCTCTCACAATATTGAAATGTTCAGTACTCCAGGCTGATTTATTGTTCCAATGTGAGGGGGTAGCAATTGGCTAGGTTAA
The DNA here is from genome assembly GCA_963574355.1 of Loris lydekkerianus. NCBI lineage: Eukaryota > Metazoa > Chordata > Mammalia > Primates > Lorisidae > Loris > Loris lydekkerianus. The sequence continues at coordinate 26,936 of CAUYPK010078941.1, read as the reverse complement.
TGTGTCAACATGCATCATTAAAAATAATATTTTCCTGGTATTCTTTCAAAGCCTTTTCCATTTTTCATTTAAAATTCTATGTAAGCAGTCTGTAGTTTATTTTTTATATGCTTGGATATTCTACTTGGAGAAACTTATTTTTCAAATCATGATTTATAGGAATTTAATTAAAAATAACTAGTGGTTATGTTTCTGAATGTGCATATTCAGAAAGTATTTACTAAAATCACTTTGAATAGGAATCAGATGTTTGGTAATAGTTTTCAGTAATTGATGGATTATTTTAGACCCAATTAAAGGTTTTTAGACAATATATATTCTTCTTATGGAAAAAGTTTTAAAGTTCTTATGAAATTTTTTGAAAAAGTGGGTGTTCACAAAATTCTTTGAAGTACAATATTCTTATTAGTGATTTTTATTAAAATAACTTTACCTTTTATATGTGTTTCAGTCCTACTAAAGCAAATTCAAAAATGATATCCATTGTTTTTGAAGCCAGCTCTTGGTAGTTGATAATAAAATGTTTTTATTGTTTCTGCGTTGCTAGGAGACCTGGAACATTGGTGAGGAGAGAAAGTAGATAATTTGTGTTCATGCTTGGGTCCTCTGCAAATAGGCCAAAGTAATGTTTTAGAATAAGCAATGCCGCTAACACCTTGAGATATGTAAAAGCTACTGTTTCTAAACTTAGATGTTGGCCTGGTTGGACTTCCTTTATAGTGGTCACTTCCACCTGACGTTCTGTCCTGTTGGTTGAGCTGCCCTCATCTGTCTCACATTTTGTCTTCACTTCCTTCATGAAGATGAAAAGAGTCTATAGTTCACTTCAAGGTAGGAAGGCTAATCTACAAACATGAACTTTTCTCCTATGTTTTTTGAGAAGGATTAACCAATTAATTGTGACTGAGGCTCTGAAAAATGTGGCAATTTTAATGTGCAGTTTGCTCTCACTGAAGCCTTTCTGGGTGTGTTACTTCCCCACAGTGGGTTCCACCCTTGCTTTAACCACACTGAGTGTAGTTATCTTGCTGTTTAAAACAAAGTTCATTTTTAGGGCAGCATTGCATCAGAATTGCTACACAAAAACCAGCTTTAAGAAATGTACAGCTTCATTTTTTTTGTAAGTAATAGATTGTGTATTATAATACTGATAGCTCACAGTTTAGGGGGAAGCATAGATAGGATAGATGGTTAATTTGCGGCCAGCTGCTCGTAACATGCAATATTCTAGTTTGGGAGGAGCCTGTAGCTTTATCACTCAACTAAATTTTTTTTCTTTTAGTTCACTTGTTTGCTTTTTTCCCCCTTAAACAGTTTACAGAATTATTATTGCTTTGAACTGTTCGGGAGATGGCATCTGTTTTTAAATAATAGGAAATACTGGTAGTCTCTAAAATGTGCTAATTAACATAAAAATGTTCAAAGTAGTGTTTTATACTGAATTTATTGGACCCATTAATAGCATAATCTGGCAATACTGTGTTTCGAGACATCGTGGCATGAACTTTGTGTGTAAGAGTGGGTTCATTGAATTAAAAAAAAAAAAAAAAGGCAGTCTTTAAAGAGCCTTTCATTTCTGTAATAATGATGCTTTGTCCTGTTGCTGTTGGGGATTTGTCAGAAGAGTTGGGGCAGGTTGCAGCCCAGAGTTCTGTTCCATGCCCTGTCAGTTCCATGCCTCAATGTTCTTTCTAGACTTTGTGACATGAATGGTAAGTTGAAGTATAGGAGAATTATTGTTGCTCAGTACAGTCAGTGTTCAGCAATTTGTTTCTTTGCAAAAGGGGGTCTGTCTGACCTCCTCCCTTCGCATATTGGGGTTCTGTTTGCCACTGAGTTTTAAATGCCTGATTGAATTATTCACTGACCGAATTGGGCATGTAGAAGGAAGCTGTGCTTTGTGGTGTCTGTACTGACTGTTGTTTCCCTCTAGTGCGTATTCATTGTGTACTCTTTGGGGTATACACACCCATTCTGTGCAAGCAAATTGAACAATCTGCTTCAGTTGAAACCAAAGCTAACCATGTAAATGGCAAATTGTTGTAAAGCTTGCAGGGGTGACATTGTGTCATTTCTTTTGAACTTAGACTTCCTAGCATCTGTTTGCTTCAGCTTCCTCTTTGTAAATTGGTAGTAATTGTTTAGCCATCTTTTAACTTCACAAGGATGTCAGTATAAAGTACAAGCGTGGTATCATAGAAAAAAGCTCTAGCCTAGGAATCAACAGACTGTTTTGTTTCTTTGGACATTAGTTTCTTTACCTATAAAATTAAGAATTTGGGTTAGCTTTCCAAGATCCTCTCCAGCTTACAGTACCCCAACTTTCTTTGTAAAGATGTGCCTTTTTCAAAAATACTAAAGGGCATGTATTGAGAAGTGAGAAAAAAAAAAATGGTTAGCTGTTAAACGAGAATCATTTTTTAAATAACTGACTTGAAAACTAAAGCTTTACTTTAAATAGTGTATGCAGTGAGATCACACTTAGGGAGCATATTGCAAGGGTACAAGTCAAATCTATCAAGTATAAAACATAAATGTATTAACACAATAATCAAGTAAATGAGGCAAAAGCTATATTAATTAGTTTGATGTAAGCATTCCAACTTGTATAAAAAATCAACACATTGTACCCCACAAATGCATAAATGTATTCATGATCTATGAGTATATGACTTAATAAAAGGAAAAAAAAAGAATTTTAGAAATTTGCTTCATAGTATCTGAGTAGAACTAGCTGTGTAAATCATATCACCAAGGAAATTAATTTTCAAGTTGAAACTAGACACAAGTGTTGTGTAGACCATTCCTTAAACATTACCTACTCTGTGTACCGTTACTAGTTGTGTGGCCTGGGGTAAATGGCATTCAGACTTTTTCTCAGCGTACTTTGCATCATGACCCAATCTTGGCACACATGTAACATACAGGTACGTACCACTTAAATCTCTGAAATCTTTTACAGCACAGAAAACACTGCTATTTTCTATTCTGTTTCATTTTTAAAAGTGGTTTCAGTCCACTGATCTAAGTGATACCTACTAGTACCTTTGGACACTAGTAGGAGAATGCAGTTAAACTCAGACTTTATAATTGTGCCCCAGCAAAGCTTGCCAATCAGTTTACTGTTAAATATTAAAATAAGATTTTTATTTGGAACTTTTATAGAAAATCAATAGTTAATATCTCCAATAATACTCCATCTTATCTCTTGCAATAATTAATATAAAGAAAAGGGCATGAAAATTTTTTACTAAGCCCTTTTATCTCTGCCCCCCAATCAATTTTATCTTATTTATGCATGCCTATTATTGAAAACTAATACACATACCATGAGATGAAAAGAGTTGGGAAGTCTTTCCTAAAGAATTACCGTATATACTCGAGTATAAGCTGAGTTTTTTCTGGCACAAAATTTGTGCCGAGTTCGGGTTTTTCTGGCACAAATTTTGTGCCAGAAAAACTCAGCTTATACTCAAGTATATACGGTAGGTATAATGTGCCATGTCCATCTAGAGTGTCAAATTACTATTGATAAACCCCTTCTTCATCTGTGTCACTAGACAGTTGTCTCCAGGGGCTCTACAGAAGTTCTTTTTCTGCTTTAATGTACTTTATTATAAATGTATTAATTTTATCTAAAATTATGCAGGTGATAAAAAGGATGACCTAATACAAAGCATCATATGACAAACTATCTTTCCCATCTAATCTCTCCTCTCAGAGAGGAGTTTATTTTTCCAGAAAATGTCTATAAGTGTGTGTGTTTATATATGTATATATACCTGGACATCTTTTATAATCCATATAAAATTATACTACACATACCATTATGTACACATATCTACTTTTTTTTTTAAAGAGAGTCTCACTGTCACCCAGGCTAGAGTATGGTGCATCAGCCTAGCTCACAGCAACCTCAAACTCCTGGGCTCAAGCAATTCTTCTGCCTCAGCCTTCTGAGTAGCTGGAACTGCAGGTCCCCACCACAACACCTACCTAATTTTTCTAGTTTTATGAGAGATTGGGGGGTCCATTCTGGCTCAGGCTAATTGCAAACTGAGATCAAGGAATCGTCCTTCCTTAGCCTCTCAAAAATGGTAGGATTACAAGCATGAGCCACCATGTCTGGCCATCTATCTCATTCTTTTTGAGAATGAGTACTATACTTCGATGCACAGATAGGTATGCTCTAATTTGGTTATTTATCTTTGGTGGATATCTGGGTTATTTTAAAACTTGTTCTTATCTCTCCTCTATCAGGTGTACTTATGCTATCTTTTTTCTACCTCCATTTGGGAACAGAACTCAGAACTCTGGTGGTATGGGGAAGGTACAATAGTGCTGTGTGGGAATGGAGAAACCCTTCACCATCTTCTCTTTGTCTATCTCATTCATCATGAGTGGGTACAAACTGTCTTGGAAGGGAAGCCAGCAAGATAGTGGAAGAACATTGGGTTCAAACTCAAGTAATTTGGGTATGGGATTATGGGCAGGTCACCTAACCTCCTAGATCCTCAATTTTACCATCTGTAACATGAGAGGTTGAAATAGATTACTTTTAATGGCCCTTCCAAATTTAATATTTATGTAGTTTGTTGTTGTTGTTTTTTTTGTCAGAATATTGATTTAAGCTGTATAACACCATTTTTTTGGTATATATTTTGTCGTCTGTAATTTATTTGACCTACCTTATGGCTAAGCTTTTGAAAGTTTATACATGTAAAAAAGGAAAGTCATAATATTTTATTTTACCTAAACTATTTTCTAAAAAATTATTTCAAAAGTGTAAAACCCATTCTAGAAGTAAAAGCAAATCCTTTTTATCCAGCTTGAATACTCCAGGAAGAAGATTATGAATGAGGTGATATTTGTTTTTAAAATGGATCCTTACAATTTTCAATGATTCCAACCATTCAGAGATAATCCTAGGGCTTTGAAACTTGGCTTTAGATTTCTTGTTTAAATTGTTTTCATATTCTAGTTTGCTAATCCATCTCCTTGTTTTGTTAAATGCTAAAATTAATGTTACTTGATATAACTGAAGTTTCTGATTTGGTGCTGAGGAAGGCAGCCTTAGGGGTGAACTGTACACTGTTATCCTGCCAGCAAAGTTATAAAGTTACACAGCAAAGTTATAAAGTAACAGAAGCAGGAATTTTTGCCACATCACACATAGGATGTTTAGCATTACCTGTTTCACAATTTCAGTCTCAGTCAAATGACAGCTGTTCTAAAAGCAAAATGGTGTAAGAACTTCAACATTTGATTTGGGTAATTACAACTAGAAGAGAAAAAGACATTTTCTTGGCCTGGAGGTAGGGGAGTTTATGTCTGTTTGTGTGCTGGTTACCCTGGTTTCTTGGCAGAAAGCTTTAATACACCTTAAATAAGTATACTTTTCTACAATCTGAGATATTATTATCCAAGTAATGCTAGGTAATTATATTACTGGTATTCCATGCTAATTTTCATATAAAGTGTCTGACATATGGTTCTGTTTAGCAGAATGTATTGAACACCTTCTAGGAGCCAAGTACTGCATTAAATAGTGGGGGTACTACCTATGTGACTGAGATGGTCTTTCTAGAATCTACTAAAATGTAACTCCTATTTTTTCTATCATGTGAGTCTTCTACTGTGGTGACTAGAACTTGGCAAAGAAAGTTCTGTAAATCTGGGTCTGTAAAAATAGATGAAAACAGAGGTAATTTTCAGTGTTTTAAAGGAGGGTATTAATGTCTTCTTAGAGCAGTGTCAGTTACTATAGAGGAACACTCTTTTTTGTATGTGGGTCTGCTAGTGACATCAGTTTCTCGCTAATCAAACTCTAAATGAAATAAACAATGTTACAGTGCTAGGACTAATTGAGCCTCAATTTTTGCCTACTAAATTGTATCTGAGATCAAAAAACCTGTTCTAATCATTGTGCTTCATAGATCATGACTTTTAAACAATTGCTTGTATAAAACTGAGCTTGAAAATGGTCCCATTGTCTTGCTGACACATCCCAATAGCTTTTTTGGTTCAATTACCCCATCTATTGTGGCATTTACAACTAAGGAAATTCTCTGTAGGTAGGATACACAGGATGTGTACAGGATGTTGAACGACCTTTGTCTAAAACATTTGAAGCTGTTTTAGGAAAACAGTTCTATGGTAGCAAAACCAGTCAAATAGATTCTAGTTTGAGCTGAAGCAGAAAGGTGTTTTAAATGGGGGATAGGGGTGGGAGGTCTCATCATTACCCTGGTCTGTTATGCAATCCCATAAGGGACTGCTGTCCTTTGCAGCCCAGCACTTGGCTATGGTCCCGTGACACACAGTGGGAACTCACTCCCTATCAGGAAGTGCTGTTTTCAATGTGTTATCTTGTTGAGCCAACCACAGTGAACAACAGGCTACTAACGTTTTAGAACAAGTAGCATGACCAAGCCAGTATTTGCTTTGTTTTGAGTATTATTCTAAAAAAAAAAAAAAAAAAAAACTTGGGGGCTTCAGAATACATTCGACTATCAGTGACTGTAAAGTCATGACAGTTAAAAAGAACAGAGAAGAAAAAAGTGTTATAATAATGGTGATGAACTTTGACAGGCTTACTCTATTCACTTCCTGTGCATTGAGAGACAAGATTAAATTAAAATGATTTCAAACATCTTTTACATATAGAAAAACAGTCATTTAAAGCCTGATTCGGCCAGGCATGGTGGTTCACATTGGGAGGCCAAAGCCAGAGGATTGCTTGAGGCCAGGAATTCAAGACCAGCTTGGACGTAATAGGCAACATAGCGAGACCTTCTCTCTATAAAAATTAGAAAAATTAGATGGGCTTTATGGTGCACACCTATAGTCCCAGCCACTCAGGAAGTGAGGCAGGATTGTTTGAACCCAGGAGTTGGAGGTTGCAGTGAGCTATGGTGATGCCAGTGCCCTGTAGTTTGGGCAACAGAGCAAGACCACGTCTCAAAACAAATAAGCCTGCTTTGGAAACCACGTCATGAAACTTGTATTTAAAAAAAAAAAGTCTCAAACCCAAGTTCTCCCTCTTCTGAGATGTCCTATTCGGTGTCGGCTTTTTATGTTTAAAATATATTTGGTAATACTACTTATTTGCAGATCGGCAACTTTTGAAAGCTTTGTTATTGTCATAGGACTAGGAAGAAAACCCCATTGAATGGGTGGTCAGTTAGTATCAAATCAGTGCTATAATTATGTGATAAAAACACAATAAAATTTCAGACCTAGAAGGGAGCCTATAGTTGATCTAGTCAAGCGTCCTCATTTTATATGTGGAGAAATTCAGACCTCATCATTGGCGTCTTCCTTTACTACATTCATCCAGAATTCTCTTTATCAGTAATCTTCAACAACTATTAGGGATCTCATATCTTTTGTTTGACAGTTGTTATAAATTGGTTTTTATTGTCAATGCTCTTGCCATGTGGACATGTTGGAGTTCACTAGATGGTTAAATTGGAAAGTCCTGACGAGGAGGAATCAGACCCGTGCCTTATGTTTCCTGGTACCCTTTGCCTAACCCTTGAGTTAATGTTTGCCGATCAATTGGATTAATCGGGTTTGTTATTGGTTGTTTGAAAATAATACTTTGAAGTGTTATTTTTACCTGGTCTCAAAACATGATACTGTTGATTTTTAAGTTGTTCTTTTTGTACTTTCATGCTTTTTTGTGTGATTATTTTTCAGTCAGCTTAAGACATTTTATATGCAAGTCACAATATTTATCACCTCAAATATCTCAGGTACTTGGCCAGTCTTATCAAACCACGCATAGACTAGTTTTCAAAGTTTGTATGAGATTCTCTGGTTTATTCTAAGACAAGCAGAGAATGTGGTATTGCAAGTCAGTAGCTCCATTCACCTCACTAAGTTAATAAACTTTTACTGAGTACTCTAAGTGGATAGTAAAGAAAGGAAAAATATGTTGACACAGTTAACTGGGAACAGACAGACATACTCAAATAATTTAATGGCAGCACAAACTATAACAGAGTGCTTGGAGAAGAGTGCTAATTCTGATGGAGGAGGTTGGGGAAGTCATCATGGAAGGAGTTGGCCTCTACGTAAAGACTTTAAAGCACAGATCAATATTTGGATGGATAGAGATGGGGGTGTAAACAGTCTCAGTGTGTGTAAGAAACATGATGAGCAAAGCAGCAACTAGGAAAGATAGCTTATGTTAGGAAGAGCCATTTCCCTCTAAATCTAGGAGGGATGAACTTTTGAAGCCTTTTCCACCTTTTAAGAGCCTAAACTTTGGAAGCCCCCAGGCTGATTCCTAAGTATTTCTTAAAGATGGGTGTCCAGGATGCTCCCCATTCCCCTTAGGGAAAGAACTAAGGATAGGTTATGAAAAATTATAGTAGGTGACTATGTTTCTCAGTTGCAACTAAGGACTGCAAAGGTTTTAGTACTCATTCTGCCTTTTAAATGTTTAAAATAACACTTTACAACTCTACTAAACCTTTCCTTCACAATAGAGATCAAAAGTAGACACACAATATTTACCAAACTCTGGAGAGCTATTAAGTCACTAAGCTCTAAGAGGATAGCTTTTTATTCGACAATAAAGTACTTGATGTAGGCCTTAAGTCCAGCTAAATAGGCACTATAGAAGGAAGGTGTGAGTCTCCTCTTTGTGAGCCTCGGATGGAAGGAAGGTGTGAGTCTCCTCTTTGTGAGCCTCGGGAAAACTAGAATCCTACTTCAAGCCTGAATTTAAAGACATAAGAAGCAATTTAAGTGAAACTTCAGGAATGTGTGAGTGGGCACAAAAAGCTGAGTCATAAACTTTACTCTTTCTAGTGAATTACCATGACAGCTTGGAAAAAAGCATTCTCACTATTTAAAAATAGTCTAAATTGCTTTAAATTCTTATGAAAATAACTCCACCAAAAAAATCTATTTTGTATGTTATTAATCCTGAATGCATATCTACAAAGCTTTTAAAATCAAGAAATTGGAACTTGAGGCATTAAGTGACTTAAAAAAAAGTTCACATTTTATTTAATGTATAGTGGCTTCTGACATGAGATTCTTATCAAAACCTTTGCTTAAATGAGTTTTTTAAATGCAGTCGTATTTAGATCTTTCTTATATACAGATGGTATGATCTGCCGTCCATGTCTCACATTCTAATCTAGTATGTATTGAGTAATTGGACGGATATGGGCAAGCCACTGTCTCTTTGCACACCCATTTCTTCATACGGAGAGGTGAAGGAGTGGAGCAAGATTTAATAATATCTTATGTCCTTCTGACCTCTGACATCTTTATATTCTAAGGATGTTCTCCTTTTGTTATTAGGTAGTATCAGGGAAAACAGTATTTCTTGGAAGAGTTGTTACTTGGCTTCATAAATTAATGTTTTATTTCTGTTATTGTAACAAAGGTATGAATGTTACATTCTTGTTGATATCTGCATTTCTGTTTTTTATAAACTTTCCTCCATCTATATCATGAAATAGTTTAACACTTTCTCTTTATTCCTGAATTTGATATTTGACTTCTTAGGTTGTCTTTTAGATTTTCTTACTTTTTTATGACAAGTCTGGTTTCCAGCTATGGTTTGGAGATTTGGTTTATTGTCTCTTTTTCTTCTCATTATTTCTAGTCTTCTCTCTGTCTCTTCATGTCAGAAAAGTCTCAGTCTCCCCCTTTTCAATTAGATACCATAAAAATACATTTTAAAAATTCTTATTAATATCAACTAGATCCTACTTTTCAACGCTGAATGGACTTTATCAGAGTCTAGATCTCTTTAACAACAAACTTGGATGGTAATTAATATCTAACACAGTTCTAGGTGAAACAATGGGGGATGAATAATCTAAATGTCAGGATCCAGAGGGGCCTTCCTTTCTAAAGCTCATAATTGTAGTTTACATTACATTACATGAAAGATTGAATTTGTGAATGACCATGGAATTTAACTTATTTATTATTGATTTACCAACTAGATTTTTGAGTGTCAAACCATATGCTTGGTAAGTGTTTAGATTCAGATAAACATCATCTTGAAAAATTTAATCTATGAAAATATAGTAGAACCTCCATAGTTGATCATCTCCTTCTCTTGACCATCTACTTAATTTTCATAGATTGGACATGCATCACATGTACATATCAGTATGTACACTAGGCCTAGTTCCCTATGTTGGCTACCTCTGTATGTTGACCAGTTTGTTACGTCCCTTGAATGGTCGACGTACAGAGATTCTACTGTATCTATTTTACAGAAGAGTTCACATTAGAAGTAGGAACTCTGATTTGAAGCTGGAGAAGAATTGGAATGATTTACCAAAGGATCTTAACAGGTTTAAATTTGAAATGACTCAAAATTTTAATACATTGTTGTGGAGGTGGGGAAAATAGATGCATATACGGTAGTAGCTAAGGGCACAGGTTCCAAAGCTGTTCTACCTGATTGTATATCTCAGCCACACACAGTCTTTGTGTGACCTTGTACAGGTAACTTCTCTGTGCTTGTTTCCATGTCTATAAAATGGAGGTGATAATAGCACCTACCTCTCTCTCATAGGGTTATGGTGAGGATTAAGTGAACCCACAGGGTAGGGGTTTAGTGGTTCCTTATGTGAGGAAAAAGGCAGAAATGCAGCATGTGTGCACATGTGCAAGAAACCCACTAACCTAAGCAAGTAAGTATGTTTTAAAATCTACCTCTGAGACCAGACACAGTGGCTCAGGCCAGTAATCCTAGCACTCTGGGAGGCCTAGGCAGTGAATTGCCTGAGCTCAGGAGTTTAAGACCAGCCTGAGCTAGAGTGAGTCCCCATACCCATTTAAAAATAGCCAGGCCTTGTGGCTTACTTGGGAGGCTGAGACAAGGGGATCACTTGAGCACAAGAATTTGATGTTGCTGTGAGCTCGACACCACAGCATTCTACCCAGGGCAACAAAGTGAGATTCTGTCTCGATAAATAAATAAATAAAAATTAAAAAAATCTACCTCTGCTTAATTGTAAAACCCATTCTATCAGACTATGCTATTTTATAATTGCTAATTGCTTAATGATGTTTCGGCTATGATGGAAGCAGTAGAGCCCACTGTGATTTTGATTTATGGATGCCATTCATTGTGTACCTTGATAGAGATTTACAAAGAAATTTTTGTTTAGCATCTGATGTGACGAGAACATTCATGTTTTCTTGTTTCAGATTTCCTTGAGAACATTGATTCTCCCTCTACCATTATAGTAAGCAAAGGTCATGTTTTGAAGAAACCATGAGTGTCACATTGCTCTTGTGTGTATCAAATGTCTTATTTGGGTTACTATTTTGATGATTTCTAAAGACCTGTTATTTCTAACGATCTGATTTTGATTCTGCAAAGGTATGCTATTTATCTACACTGTTATGGTAAAATATTTTCTAAAATAGATAATCCTAGGATGGAAATTCCATCGGAACAGTATATCTATTAGTTTCCTAGGACAGCTGTTAACAAAGTACCACAAACTGGGTGGTTCAAAACAACAGGACAAAAGTCCAAAAATCAAAGGTGTGGCAGGGTCGGTTCCTTGTGGGGGCTCTGAGGGAAAATCTGCCCCAGGCCTCTCTTTTTAGCTTCCAGTATTTGCCAGCAGCCTTCGGTTTTCCTGGGCTGGTACCTACGTCTGTTTCCGTCATCATGTCATGGCCTTTTTCTCCTGTGTGTCTTCTTTGTTCTTCTTTGTTCTCTCTGTCCAAATCTCTCTCACCCTCCTCTTTAAAAGATACCAGTCACTGGATCCAGGGCCCACCCTAATCCAGTATGACCTCATTGTAATTCCATCTGCAATACCCTATTTTCACATAAGTTCACATTCTGAAGTTCTGGGGACATGAAATTTTTAGGTGGAGACACCATTCAACTCAGTACATAACATCAGACTTTCAGTCTAAAAGATGATTCATTTGATATACCTAGTTTTTGAAAATAATCTGTTTTTATGAAACAGATTTCTGACATTGATAAACACCTTTTTGTAGTCTTCCACTTAAAACCATTATTAGGTTTCTAAAGTGGTAGATTATGACCAAAAAATATTTTTGAAAGTAATTTTCGGCTTGGTGCCTGTGGCTCAAGCAGCTCAGGTGCCATTCACATACACCTCAGCGGGCAGGTTCGGATCCAGCCCAGGCCTGCCAAACAGTGATGGCTGCAACAAAAAAGAGCCGGGTGTTGTGGCGGGCGCCTGTAGTCCCAGCTACTAGAGAGGCAGAGGCAGGAGAATCACTTGAGCCCAGGAGTTGGAGGTTGCTGTGAACTGTGACAACACGGCACTCTACCCAGGGCAAAAGCTTGAGGCTCTGTCTCAAAAAAAAAAAAAAAAAAAGTAATTTTCAAGTACCATTATCTGTATTTAATATGTTGCATTTTCATGGCTCAATATCACACTTTGCATAAAGAAAACTGATAAGGTTGCGATGATCTTGAAATACCTTTTACCAGCCAAAATTTCAAGGTTGGAACTCCTCCTTCAAATCTGACTTCTTTGCAGTGACAGTGTATTTTGTAGCTGTATTTTACAAGTTACAGCTATGATAACCAAAAGTCTTTAGTGAGAATACCTGAAATAGTAGATCAAAATAAATTGTTGGGATTTACTTGTGTCCTGTGTTCTTTAATTTTTTTCCTCCAATTTTTAATTAAGGAACTTCGTCTCATATTTTTTGTGCCTTTTGAGCCCTCTCTGACCCACTAGTTACAATGACCACATAAGGAATGAAACAGAAACATAATCCGTGGTTATGAATCAATATTCTAGACTAGCCACTTGGGTGAGTATTTTGCAAATGCAATTCATCTTTAATAAGTTGTATAGTATTGTTTGCATTTCTTCAGATTGAGGAATTAGAATTTCTTGGTTAAAAATCTAATTTTAGCTTGAGAAATGGGTATATGTAAGATTGGAATTTGGGAGAGTTAAGTTTTCCATATTACTTTTATTCTGGTATTCACTTTGGCAAAAGTTTACTAAGATTTATAGAATAGGTATACAGTAAAGGTAGAGTGAATTTGACCTCAAATACGACTCTCGAGAAAATGTCAAAAGTAAGGGCTTTAAATTTTTCCAACTCAGCGCTGCACAAATAATTAAATAGACTTATTTCATGAGGTATGCAGGAGTTGATGTTTCTTTAAAAAAAAAATTGAACTTTTTTGCCCAGAAAGTGTACCAAATAATAAAGAGCCAAAGATTTAAGGTATCTCCAGAAATTGAGAGCAATGAATCTTTCTTTAAAAATCATAATCTCTAGCGGTTTCTTATTTTAAAGCCTCTCATTAATCATGAGCTGTCAAGTTCTGGATAGTTTCCTGGATTTCAGTTTTTTAAATTTCACCAATACTGGGAAACTCAATAACAGAAGCTAAATGTCTTAGAAGCACATTCAAATAATCAATCCACTAGCCTGTGTCAGCTTTCTCTTAAGGGGCGCGGGGAATCCTCCTTTGTGTGTGTGTGTGTTTCCTCCCTAACCCATTTCCAAAAGCCCTATGTTGAAGACAAATGATGGCTGAGGGAATATATATATAGAAGGTTCATATTTTGTAGGAGAGTAAAGGCACAAAGGCTGTACGGTTTTAGTTTCTGCAAGATGCTTGAGGGATTGCCTCAAGCAATCACAAGATTGCCTCTCTGTGGTTGATTGTTTTATTCATTATTTCATGGAGTATATATACAATTTATATGTTTATGTTCTATATATGATTTGTGCTTATATATGAGATACATAATTAGGTTCATATTTACTTTCCCAGATGATTTGTGTTAGGAATGGTTCCAGCTAATGCTAGTGAGTTTGGAGAAGGTATACTTCCTCTGAACTTTTCGTACGTATTTTCAGGTTTGTAACTGTGTTCCTTGTGTGGCCATTATAATTGGTAAATTTGGCCAAATTTTAATAAATATTTTTTCAAGTGACCAGTTAATTATTATTTCCACTCCTGCCAATGTCTAAGCAAGCAACTCCCTCTCTTCCCTTCCTCTATCCTCCCTACTCTTTCCCTTTTTTTTTTTTTTTTTCAAGAGACAGAGTCTCACTTTGTTGCCCTTAGTAGAGTTCGGTGGCGTCACAGCTCACAGCAACCTCCAGCTCTTGTGCTTAGGTGCTCTTGACTCAGCCTCCCGAGTAGCTGGGACTACAGGTGCCCACCACAACACCCAGCTATTTTTTGTTGCAGTTTGGCTGTGCCTGGGTTTGAACCCACCACCGTCGGTATATGGGGCCAGCGCCCTACTCACTGAGCTACAGGCACTGCCCTCTCTTTCCCTTTCTTTAAGTACAGGAGTTTGTTTGGCTTACTATTCTTTGTAACAGATAATATGGATCAACAAAATATCCTACATCAAGTATTAGTACTTTAGGGAGAAAGAGGTTAGATACATCCTCATCATCATCTGATTGTGAATGTGATTAATCTTTGAGTCATACTGGAATGACTGTATTGACTTAGCAAGCATGTACTTGACATTTTTGTACTTATTGCTCTCTATTTTATATATATATTGAATAACATATAATTCCATCTAACTACTTTGTTCCAGTTTTACAATCACAAGTAGATTCTTTGTTTGCGGAAGTAATTTATCTTAATCAACATTGTTTTTATTCATAAAACTAAATTTGAAATACTTTCATACTACTGCCTGCCAATTGACAATTTTATCTTTTTAAATGGATGTTTTAGTCAGGTATCAACTTCCATTAAGTATAGGACACTTAGTAGCATGATAGGTTGTTGGTATTGTTACTAATTTGTTATTGTTGTATGGGGGGGGGGGGGTGCAATGAAGGGTTCCCTTGACTTTAAGTTGGATTTTTAAGTCAGGCTCAAACTCACAGTATCTTCTACTAAAACTATTGTAGATTCATTATTTCCTAGACTTTATATTGAAGTTTAGAATTTGGTTTTATTTTAAAGATATACTCAACAGAAGTCATTTTAAAGGAACAAAAAAGGGGTTCAGAAATTTAAGAATGATTTATATCAATTTTAAGATTCTGGTAGTAGACAGGAGTTAAGTTTCCACATTTATACCAGGTTGATAGTCACGCAAAACTTTGTACAAATTTTACTGCTACTTTGAGAGTATTTACCCTTTATACTTCGCACTGAATATTATGATCAAATATTTGCAGATCCCCAATAAAGACAGATAGTAATCCCAGGGTATAATAGCTAGATATATCCCTAGGGAGTGACAGTTCTTTGAGCCATTCCATCCTATTTTTTGGCTAACTCTTCCACACCTGTTAGTATCTATAATCATGAATAATTTATCATTTGGTGAAGAATCTTTGATACTCTGAGGCAAATTACTAAACCTCACTTTCCTTATCTATGATGTGGGGATATTGGCCACTTCATAGAATTGTGAAGAGTAGTAAATTGAGTAATTCTACAGAGCACAGTACTTGGAATGTAGTGGTTGCTTTAAAAATGGTCATTTAGTTTAGGAATGTTTATGTGTGCAAACATTTATATCTGTAACTATCTTAGAACATTCGTTCAGTTCGTGTATACTTGAATTAACTCTTTAGGCCCCATCGTAGTCTTCTTCTGAAGTTTGATTTATTTCATAATAAACGCTGTCAACTCCTTTAAAACAATGCTAAATTAGCTTTAGTAATAAAAGTGAAACTTGAACATACTTAATTATTACCAGGGTATAACCAATGTCGTTTTTGTTGCTAGCTTCTTATTAAGATGTACCAGTCATCTTTCAAATTAACAATTACAGTTTCCAAGGTACCGTTCATTGCCAGTAATCTTTTCGGATGGACTTGAGATAGTTTAAAGGGCCCTTATCTTTCAAATAGTCTCTTTTTGTTTGGAACTGAAAATCGTGTGGAATGTTCCATGATTTATGATACTGTTTTATCTTCGCCTACCTCACTAAGTTTCTTGGTCTGCCCATCTCCTGATATTCCTTATGCTTAGGTATCTTATTTATAGGTTCCAATAAATACTAATGGAAAAGAAGACCAACTTAAAAAGGTATAATGATTATGGAGTTCTGCACTAGCAGAACTTGAATCAGCCTTGTTGATGCTATTAAGACCTCTTTTATTGGTTCTGTAATCTAGAAAACAAAAGAGATTTGGAGTAGAGATTCTTTTAATTTTTATATCTAAGCCTTTTAAGAATTTCAGTAAAAAGGCAGATTCTTACCCTATGTTAGTCCTCCCTTATCTGAAGGGGGATACATTCTAAGACACCCCCTCACACACACACTGGGTGCCTGAAACCACATGTAGATTAAACCCTCTATGTGTTTTCCTATACATATATTCCTTTGGTAAAATTTAAGTTTTAGTCACCAGTAAGAGATTAACGATAACTGATAAAACAGTTGTACTGCAATAAAAGTTATATAAATGTGGTCTCTCCCTCTTTCTCAAAATAGCTGATGATATATACTCACCTGCTTTGGACCATGGTTGACCATAGGTAACTAAAACTGCAGATGGGGAGGCTACTTTATTTGGTAAAATGTTAGTGTACTTTTTAATCTTTAATAATTTACTTAAGGAAAACACGTCCCTTTGATATTTGGGCCAGGCAAAACCACCATTATACAACTACCTCACTGGTACATCTACTTTTCTGTGGATGTAGATAGACCAAATCTATTTACAAGGACTATATAATTTTAGCCTTTCCTAATAGCCACTTCCTCTTACTTAGTAACATTTATAAAATACATACATAAACATGGTAAGACAAGCCTGTTTTCTTTCTTATAGTTCATTGCAGGAGTAAATTTTGACTAAAGGGCAATCTGTATGACATGATAATGCTAATAAATGTAATCATGATTTTATAAAAAATATACTTGAGCATTATAGCTTTAGAAAAATTGTTCAACACCTGAGTATGCTTTCCTTTCATCTGTAAAATATGATTCTTGAACTTTAGTCTGATATAGTCTAAGAGAAGTTCTCATAAAATCAATGGCTATTATAGTAATAAGATACTAGTGCTTTGGAGGATAATTAAATCTTCCTTCATTTGGGCACTTAGAAAATGCAATCTTTATTCCGCAATGCCAGGTTTATTTGGTCTACCCCATACCTTTTTGTCAGATCTGTCAGTTTTCATGTCAATTGTATATGAAAATTTTGGCTAGCAGTTAAAAGTAACTCATGTCTCTTAGAACTTAAAATGAGTAAAATTTCACTGGTTGGTAGCTTGTTACAGTTTGTCCAGGATCTTAGTTGTTTTCTAGAACTTCATTGCCTTCACAATTTTATAGTAACTTTCATCAAGAAAAATTAAACCAGCATTTGTTATTTTGGTTTGGTGTTTTTTAACCAAATATGCTGCTTTGAAGTCTATCTTTGATTATTGTTTTAAGTGTGGGACAGTAGGTCTGGTACTTGAAAGTACAACCATCTCTTTGCTTATTCTAGAGAAAGATGTTTAAACTGCCAAGAAATTTAAGTTTGGAAAGATCTTTTATAAGTAATAACTTTTCAAAAGATTGTTTTTACCATTCCCAGCCTGGAAATAATACAAACCAGATTGATTTAGAAGGAATTGCAGTTCAGTAAATGACTTAATTCAGCTCCCATTTATGTAGCACTCTGCATTGTGGGGACTACGAAGATCATCTTCATCCCCAAGCGTGCAAGGTGGTCAGTGGTTTCTCAGATTGTTTTTATAACAGCTTTATAGAGATGTAATTCACATACCATGCAATTTTCCCATATAAAGTATACAATTCAATGGTTTTTAATATCTTTAGAGTTATACAACTATTACCACAATCATTTTAGAACATTTTCATCACTCTAAAAAGAAACTGTATTAGCAGTCACTCCTCATTTTTCCCCAGCCATAGGCCACCACTCATCTTATTTTCTGCTTCTGTTGGTTTGCCTGTTCTGGTCACTTCATATGCATGGAGTCATACAGTATGTGGTTCTTGGTGACCAGCTCCTAAACTTACAATGTTTCAAGGTTCAGCCCTATTGTAGTACGTATCAGCACCTTATATTTTATTGCCATGTAATGTTCCATTTTATGGATATACCACATTGTATTTATCCATTTTTCAGTTGACAGGATGTTTGGGTTGTTTTCATTTTTTTGTCTGTTATATGAAATAACACCATAATAGCCAAAGGCTGGAAATAGCCCAGATAGCTTCAGTGGGCAAATGGTTAAACCAATGGTCATGTAGCCATTTCATGTGCTAGTATGCAACAATAAAAAGGAATGAGCTTTTCCTGTAGGAATGATACACCCAACACCCTTCAGAAGTCTTCGGTGAATTATGCTGAGTGAAATGAGCCAATTCCCAAAGGTGTTATATATTGTATATTCTCATTCATATATCTTTTAAATGAAAAAGTTACAGAGTTAAAGATGGGTGATTGCTGTTGATTAAAGAGAGTGGAAGTGGGCATCCTTATTAAAGGGCAACATGAGGAGTACTTAATTTTATGGAAATAATCTTTGTCTTGACTGTTATTGTCAGTGTCCTGGCTATGATACTATAATAGAATTGGAAGGTGTTGCCATTGGGAGAAACTGATTAAAGGGCTTAAGGCAGTGGTTCTCAACCTTCCTAACGCTGCAACCCTTTAATACAGTTCCTGTGGGTCGCAACCCACAGGTTGAGAACCACTCGCTTAAGGGATGTTCGCATTATTTCTTATATACAATTATAGCAAAACAAACAAACAAACAAAAAAAACAGAACAACAAAACTCAGGTGATTCTTTCTGCATTCTGCCTGAAAATCTCCTTAGCCAGATCCATTGATTGTGTTTTCTAGTTTTTAAGTTAGCATATGCTTCCCAGCTTGTTGTGTCACTACCTGAAAGCAGTTTCTCCAGCTTGTGGAGACCCTGCCCTGTCACCCTCTGTGGATAGCCTCACTACTCCTCAGGTTTCAAAGCTAATTGCGTGTTTTCAGTTTTTATTGTTACAGCACCCTACTTCTAGGCACCAGTTTTCACTTCTTAACTATTGCTGTGTTTAAAAAAAAACTCAAAAGTTTTGTGTTTTAATTTATTATTTCCCATGATTTCTGCTATTTGTGAAGTAGTACTCACCTGTTTTGTGTGGACTCACGCTGATCTTGCTCTTTTAGCTGGTGGGGTCTGCTGGGATCTGGGCATACTTAGGACATCTGGGACTCTCTCTCCTCATGACTTTTGGGATAATCTTCTTGACTGTGTGGCAGCTCCAAGACCCATGTCTAATCTTGGAAGTCGTATAACATCACTTCAGCTACATTCTATTAATCAAAGCAACTCAAAACCAAAGCAGGGAGTAGGAAAATAGTCTCCTTAATGGAATAATTAGCCAAGTTACATTACAGGGGGACATTCTTAAGGCCATCCTTGAAAACAGTCCACCACAGAGTCCATATGAAGGATCCAGCTTATTTAGAAGCATCCTATCAGTATAATAGCCCAGGTACGGGGTGTTCAAGCCAACAAGTGGACACGAACGCAGCAAACCAGATGGCAAGACAGGCAAGCATGACACGAGCAGTGCTGGTGAGCTCGGAAGTAAAGGAGGGTGCTCGCTTCGGCAGCACATATGCTAAAATTGGAAGCATACAGAGAGGGTTAGCATGGCCCCTGCACGAGGATGACATGGAAGTAAAGGAGGGACATTTTACTCTGTTACGTTGCTGAATTGAGAGGTCCTAGGAAGCCACGGGTTATGATGCCTTTTTTACTATTCACTTAAAGTGATCACTACGAATTATGTGGTGACTTGTGACCTATGAGTGTTTAGGAGGAATTTATCTATTCTTTATCTATTCTGGAGGCTCATACATATGTTTTTTTTTTCTTCTGAAGATACACTTTAGAATATTTGAGCAGACAGGACCTTGTTTATGGAATAGTGTTCCTTCCTATTACTATTTTCAAAATGTTTACACTTACCCAGTCTATTTCTAGATCCTCGTTTATCTAGTCTGTGAACACTTTGGGCTAATTTGATAATGAGCAACATTACAAAGTATAAACATCTATCAGGAGCTATTAATATTAACAAAGCTATAAAATATTTCCTCTATTTTGGGGGTCGAGAGTTCTTGTAGTAATACAACTAAATGATTGAGAATATAGCTCTACTTTAATGTACATGTCTGCTTTTAGTTTAATAATGGTCTTATTTAGGAAATCCCCTTCTGAGTTTTCTTTTTTCATAAATTTATTTTATATTCAATCTTACTGTGAGCAAACTTCAAAAATTTTTTGAGGGTAGAGCATAATGTACTCTGAAATTTAAGGAGTATCTTGAAAATTGTATTTTCTATTGACTATGTTGGAATTAGGTTTTTCTTTTTTTTTCTTTTTAGGTTTTTCTTATATTGGATTAATGTTTATGTTTTTATTTTGTTTGTTTTTTCTTTTTTAAACTTTTTGTTTTAAAATTATTTCAGACATAGAAAAGAGTTATAAAAATAGTAAAAGAATTCCTGTCTTTCACTCATATTCCCTAAGTAATATCTTACATAACCACATTTCACTTATCGGTATCAGGAAATTAACATTGATATGAATACTATTATCACATTTACAGATTTTATTTTAATTTCACCAATTGTCTTACTAATGTCTTTTCCTGGTCTAGGATCCAGTCCAAGATTACATGCTGCATTTAATAGTCACGTCCTCATCTTAGTCTCCTTTGTCTTCTGTAATCTGCAGCAGTTCCTTAGTCTTTATCTTTCATGACCTTGACATTATTGACAAGGCCATTTTGTAAAATGATCTTCATTTTGGAGCAATTTATTAATTGGATTCAGAGGAATAAAGGCTTCTATAGTTCTATTGTCAAGTTGTCCAGTATACTGAAATTTTACAAAAATATGATTCTTACCTGTGGATAATGATAGGGTTTGGATGGCTGAAGGACTAGGTAGAAATGCAATCGTTAGGGATGTCTTTAAATGGCTCTATGACTCTGTGCTTAGCGTATATGTTTTATAGGGGTTTATTTTCAAAATTCAGACCAAAAAAATTATGCTTTCAGATGTATGGTTCATAGAATCATAAACAGCCCTTTATAATATGCTTAGCTTGAAAGTGCTTTCATTCTCCCTTCCCACTGACTGACATGTATTTTATATGGGCAGACATCCTGTTATCAGCAAAGCCTTCCATCTAAAGGAAGCAGACAGTTGTAACATTTTATCTGAGACTGGTTATTTAAGTTCTCTTAAAACTCGTATTTCTCAAAGCAAATTGTGAACTATTTTTGCATGAATATAGAAACAGGTTTTTTTCCTTTGAGTACTTTCAGTCTTATTTTACTCATGCCCCTTATTTAAGCTTAATTTTCTGGGCTTAAAAGTTGATTTAGAAAAAAAAAAAATTTGCAGTGTGGTTTACAACAGTATTTTTAATACAATATTCACATGCAGAAATATATAATAACCTGCAGTAAACACGTCTTAAATAAAATCAAGGAATCACTTCTCTAGCACATATTCACTCTTATTTCCATTCTCTCCTCTCTCTCTCACTGTCTTTCTCACTTTCTCTCTCTCTTACACAAATGGGCACACACACCCTTTCCTTTCTGTTTCCAATCTGACTATAACTTAGTTTTCCAAACTGGATCACAGCCCCACAACTGGATCATGAATCAGTTTGACAAGGACTTTGTCTAAATGAAATAGATTAAATTAGAATATCTTACAGAGTGAGGGAGAGTATGTTATGCATTTATTTAAGTTATGTATCTTATAAATTTGTATGCAAGTATCGTATTTATTTTGAACTGCTCTTTTAAAAACATTTGGAAGTGTTTCATCTATTTGTGTCCTTTTTTTTCTTTTTTTTGAGGCAGAGTTTCACTTTGTTACCCTCTGTAGAATGCTGTGGGTAGAGTGCTGTCGTGTCACAGTTCACAGCAACCTCAAATTCTTGGGCTGAAGTGGTTCTCTTGCCTCAGCCTCCTGAGTAGTTGAGACTACAGGTGTTCACCAAAACACCCAGCTATGTTTAGAGATGAGGTCTTGCTCTGGCTCAGGCTGGTCTCGAACTCGTGAGCTCAGGTGATCCACCCACTTTGGCTTCTTAGAATGCTAGGATTACAGGCATGAGCCACCATGCCTGGCCTATCTATGTCTTGAACCTAATGTTCTTTAAACATACATGTGGGGACAGTTGCTGCATAAATATTTACATACGATTTTTAATCCTAGAATTTTGTTTATGCTTGATATCTTGTTTGTAATCTGCATGGCCAGAGACTACATAAGAGGAGGAAACCCCACAGTGTTGACAAGTTTTCTAACATTACTTTTTAAAAATCTGTTGTGTATTTTCAGTTCAAAGAAAATTGTTAAAAGACTAATTTTCTTCCTTAATGTAGTTCATACTGGTTTGCACTGATTTATATGGCTCTAAAGTACTAGAAAGCATGCCTGTGTATATGTGGTGCTAAAAGTAGGGTTGGTTAATTTTAAAGAGAATGTGCCCTGGAACTGAATTGTTTCACATATTACCTGGAAGCAAAAATAAGTATTTATGGCTTATGATGAGTTGTTCAGGGCGAAGAGGCCTAGAATCTACCACTTCCCTTCTTAAAACCATCCTTCCTGGGGAGGCAGTATGGTGAACCACAAGGATGATAGATGCATGACTTGCTTGCAAGATATGGCAATTATAGTACTACTACTTTATGAGCCAGGATAAAACCTTTCCAACACTCAAGGCTCCTGAATAGCTGAACCTGGCATTTGAACAGAAACTTACTACCTACCCTGGCGTCCAGGTTGTGATTGAGATCATAGGCATTAGAGTTCAACAAACCAAGACTTAGATCTTTGCCTACCACTTACTGTTTGACCTAAGACAAGTTATTTCTCAATGACTTTATTTTCTCATCTGTAAAATGGAGATAACACCTAGCCAGCAGGATGGGGCTCATGCCTGTAATCCTAGCACTCTGGTAGGACAAGCCCAGGAGTCTTGCTTGAGACTGGCCCGAGCAAGAGCAAGACCTCGCCAGTACTAAAAACAGAAAAATTACCCAGGTGTGGTGGGGAATGCCTATAGTCCCAGCTACTCAGGAGGCTGAGGCAGGAGGATCAGTGGAGCCCAGGAGCCCAGGAAGGCTGCAGTGAGCTATGAAGATGCCCCTGCACTCTAGCCTGGGCAACAGAGCAAGACTCTTTCATCCATTCTATAGGATTATGAGGAATAAATGAGCTAATGTATCTGAAGTCCTCAGCCTAGTAGCTAGCACATAAGAGCTCAGTAATTGATAGTTTTTAAATGCTATAATGACCACCACTAAATTAAGAAGTATTTTTTTATTATTAGAAAATCTCTAGCAATTATGAATACGAGGCCAAATCAACATTCCTTATCTGCCCTATTCTGGGACTAGGTCAGAGGACGCCACTAGAATCATAGGCTGTATAGAACTAGGAAATCTGAAGGGTCTTCTGAGATTTTTAAAATTTTAGGATTGATGATGATAACTTGTACAATATAATTGTCTACTTACTACTCTGTATTTCTCACTGGACTACAAACTTCAGGAAGAACTGTGAGTTATATGCTTTTGTGTCCCTGGTACAGGACATTGGCACATAGTAGATACTCAGATGCTTGTTGAATGAAGGTTCCATGGCTGTTGTGTGCAGCAGTTGGGATAAATGCAAAGACTTGAGTCCTAATCTCTTTATCTCCAGTGTGGTTCTCTGCACCATACTTGCGTTCTGGTTGAAAACATTACATAGATGGAAATTTTGGGAATAAATTTAAAAACTTTTAAGGCCGATAATCAGCTAAAGTGCCCTGAACATTTTAACTATATTTAACTTAGTGAAAATATGTCATGGACTTCAGTCATATTTAAACTGATTCTGACCACAGCAAGATTTTTTTTTAGAATTCCTTAAAAAAGCCAACCGGTGCTTGCTGAATCTTCTAGCTTATAAAAACTAGTACTGAAATCTGAATGATATCCATGAAATGCTTTTTTTTTAAAATAATATTTTATGTTGTCTCCTGGGGGCTTCATATTTTAACTGTCCTTAACTTGAGTAAACTGTTATATAGCTGCATTTTATGTTAGAAAACTATTTTAGACTTGTCATCGTGAAAAATATTTTGCAGTTACCAAGTGATGCTAACAGGATCAATAACAGTTACTGATATCAGTATCTTGTTAACATCACATGGGAACTGCAAAGTACTTTTTTTTTTTATTCAGATGTGATTTAGTTGTATTAGCCAAACTGCTTTAATATGCTTTCTAGTAAGAAAAAAATAAAACCCAAATGACCCAATTTAAAAATGGGCAAAATATCTGAATAGACATTTCTCAAAAGAAGACACATAGATTATCAACAGGTACAAGGAAAAAAATATCCAACATTACTAGGTATCAGAGAAAAATGCAGATCAAAACTAGGAGTTGTCTCACTCAAGTTAATATGGGGTTGTTTTTGTTTTGTTTTGTTTTGTTTTTGCAGTTTTTGCCCGGGGCTGGGTTTGAACCCACCACCTCTGGCATATGGAGCCAGTGCCCTACCCCTTTGAGCCACAGGCACCGCCTGTTAATATGGTTTTTGTCCAAAAGATAGGCAATAATAAATGCTGGCAAGGATATGGAAAAAGGGAAACCCTGTACACTATTGATGGAAATAGTGTAAATTAGTACACAACTGTGGAAAAAAGTATGGAAGTTCTTCAAACAAGAAATAGAACTACTCTATTATTCAACAGAGGAACAGCTGGGTATATATCTAAATGACAGGAAATCACATATGGAGGAGATACCTGCATTCCTATGTTTATCGCAGCATTATTAACAATAGCCAAGATTTGGACTCAACCTAAATGTCTATGAATGGATAAAGAAAACAATGGTATATAAACACACAATAGAATGTTTCAGCCACTAAAGAATGAAATGCTGCTATTTGCAACAACATGGTTGGAACTTGTGGCCATTATGGTGAGATTACCCAAGCACAGAAAGACAAATATCGCATGTTCTCGCTCTTATGTGAAAGCTAAAAATTAAACCAATCTTATGGACATAGAGAGTAGAATGATGGTTACCAGAGGCTTGGAAGGCTGGGGGAAATAGACTGGGGATGGTTAAGGAGTATAGAAGTATAGATAGAATGAACAAGAACTAGCATAACAGTCAATGATAGTAGTTATATATTTTGAAATAACTAAAATAGGGGAATTAGAATGTTCCTAACATAAAGAAATTACAAATGCTTGAGGTGGTAGGTAACCCAGTTACCCTAATTTGATTATTACACATTGTATGCCTATATCAAAACATCCCATGTACCCTATAAATATATACAACTGTTGTGTACCCATAATAATTAACTATAAAATATTTTAAACATTCTTTCTGGTACAGTAAATTTCTAAAGATAAATATAATGTAGCTTTACCCTGCTATAGAGCTGATCACATACTTAAATAGAAACTAGCAAATTTGCTTTTTCATTCTTATAGGAGGGCCTTTTATAAATCAGACTTTATTTTTAGATAATTATAGATTCAGGTGTAAGAGGTATGCTCAGGAGTAAGGGAGGTGGGTGCATTTATAAAAGAGCAATGCAATACATGTGATAATATTATGAAGAAGTAAATACATGGAAGTGAATACAAGCAAACCTGGGAATATCTGAATAAAACTGATAGATCGTTTTCATGTCAATAGTATGCTATTATATTATAGTTTTACATGATGTTACTATTGGGAGAAACTGAGTAAAACTATACTTGAGTGCATCTCCCCATAATCTTCCTTAACCCCTGTAACCACTAATCTGTTCTCCACTTCTATAATTTTGTCATCTGAAGAATACCATGTTTCCCCGAAAATAAGACATCCTCCAAAAATAAGACCTACTTACAGGTTTCCTTCTGGGTGAAATATAAGGCATCCCCCCAAAATAAGGCCCCCCCCGGTCTCTGTCTCAGAATGAAAATTAATTTACTGTAAACTGGTTGCTAGGGCTGCCCCAACTGGCGTCTAGCAACCAGTGACATTACCCGGAGTCCTGACATCACTACTATGTGGAGGCAGAGCCGAAGTCCAAGTGAGGGGTGAGCGCAGGGTAGGAGAGAGGAGGAGACTTTCGCAGATGCGTGTAGAAGAACAGGAGGATCAGAGCTGACGGGTTGCGGCGAACAATGTGTACTGTATTCTTCTTCATGAAAAAATAAGACATCCCCTGAAAATAAGACCTAGTGCATCTTTGGGAGCAAAAATTAATTTAAGACACTGTCTTATTTTCGGGGAAACAGGGTATTAATATGAATGGAATCACACAGTGCGTAGCCTTTTGAGATTAGCTTTTCTCACCCAACGTAATTTGCTGGGATTTATTGAACCTCTCAAGTGTATCAGTAATATATCCCTTTTTATTGCCAGGTAATATTCCTTAGTATGGCTATACCACATTTTAAGCATTTTGCTTGTTGAACATCTAAATTGTTTCCAGTGTTTGGCAATTACAAATAAAGCTAACGTAAAGATGTGTATACAGACTTTTGTGTGAATGTAAATTTTCCTTTCTCTGGGTTAAATGACCAGAAGTCACTGCAGGGACGTACTGTACTTGGATATTTACTTTAAGAAAATACCAAACCAGGGAGTGGATTAAAGATGGCGGCTGAGTAACAGCTTCCCTGTAACTGGGCTTGGCGAATCTGGGGAGACAAGGCTCCAGACATCTCTGGCCGGTGGTATCTGCCTATGATCATCCCTTTGAGGATACAGGGAGCCAGCCAGGGACTTCTGGATCCCAGGAGGAAGACAAAAACAGTGGAAAACTGGCAAGTGGCTGCGTGTGTTCGATCAACCTAATCACGCCGGCAACCGTGAGTACAAGCAGCAATGAGACTGCAAACCGGAAAGGCCTTACCTGTGAACTTTTTTGGTGTTC